>JAVTVY010029415.1:0-11952 GCA_036873755.1 Hanleya hanleyi | reverse complement strand
GGGCAGGGAAATTCTTTATTTTTTCATATTGGGCCGTTTTCCCCGCTGATATGTTGGCGGTGGTAATTCGATTTGTGTTTACTATGAAGGCCTACGGTACTACCATGGCTTGTCAGTAAACAACAGCATATTAAAAAAGAAAGCCTGGTGTCACGTTATACTGGACTAGTACCGACATAAGACGTCAAGGCTTAAACAACAACAACAACAACAACTTGACGTCTTATAAGGTTAGTCTGTTGGCAGTTTCGAGACACCCATGCACAATTGACCCTTTGCTGGGTGTTGGGACCGCAGAGTCAAGTCAGTTTCAATTTCGAATTCGGGTCTGGCGTGAGATCACGATCTTCAGTTTGACTTCATGGAAACTGTTATCAAAGGGACTCATTTCCACTGCAGGTAAACTCCGTGAAATTGATTTTCAGTCAAGGATGCAGCTGAATTGCAAGAGATAATAGATCATGTTGCTTATATTTTATCAGGTTAGTATTCTATGTCAATGCAAGTGTTGAAGTATGCACGTACCACGAATAATATTAAAGACGAAGATTGAGAAATGTACGAAACCGTATGCCTACTGCAGAAAACACTGGCTCCAAAATCTGCTCTCGTCAAAACAAGTACTTGCATCGCGCGTTAAATGCGACAAAGTATACAAAAATATGACCGCGTTCATGGCCGTGACGCGGACTGGATTGAGGATTGGTTCATTATTAATGGGCATATTGCCACTGAAATTGGCCGTCAGTGGGTGAAGCCGATTGGTCTTTCGGGCAAGGGCATCTACGGGCATTTCTATACATGGATAGTGCAAAGACATGCATGACGATTTTTGGAATCTTAACAGCTGATCGTTATAACGCAATACTATGGGCATGTGTTCGACTTATATTAACATAACACTATGAATAACATTTGAGCACATTAGAAAATATCGAGACCTGGTTACAGAACGATTGAGAATAACACTTGAGCGCATACAGGGGCTTCGTTGGGGGGGAGGGGTGGTCGTCAGGTGCGAACGACCCCCTCTTGGACGCGCAAAAAAAAACAGAAGAAAAAGCAAAAAAAAAAGAAGAAAAAAAAACAAACAAAAAGAAAAAACAAAAAAAAACAAGAACAAAAAAAAAGCAAAAGGGAAAAGAAAGAAATGAAAAATGTGCAAGTCCGTCTCTAGAAATGTAATCATGATCCGTTTCAGTAGTGAGGCGTCAGTTCGCTCAACAATGGGTTTACCACGACTATCCGCTTTGGCGATCATGAAGATACACTATGGTCATAAAATGAACTATGCAAGAGCTGTAGCTCTGTTTATGAGACTCCACAATCGACGGGTACTGCAGCCGAATTTACTATTCAATTGATCATTAACACTAACTCGTCTGTGTTTTCCTTCTACTCCATGCGTCTGGATTTTATAATGAAGTATCGGCAGCCTCGGTCTACCGTTAGCTGAAGGCTGTACTACATTCGTGATATTTCATTTCCGGAATATAATTTTTGTTTTCCAGTCAGTATTTTACCATGGCCACGATTTAATTTGCAGAATGATGAGTGATATCAGTTTCATTTTTCTAGTCAGTATTTCACCATGGCCATGATACACAGTTTGATATTCTACACAGTATTATTGTATGATATGATTAGTTTTGATCATTTTAACATGGTTAGCCTACGAGGTATATCGGCCCAAAGCATTATTATTGTGTTTTCAAGATGGCATACTGACGGACGGACGACGGATGGACGACGCACCACGGACGAAAAGCTATTTGAACAGCCCACCATCTGGTGATTTGTACAAATCATTATGATTGTAGATTTGTGACTGTGCTAAACATGGCGGAGAAGGACGCGGCACCGGGTCTCGTGTCCTATGACGCAGAACTTACTTTTTACTCTTTTTTTTTAATTACTTTCCCATCATACATCACAACGCATACATGTACACAAAAGCGCGTATGAATAGATTAATGCATGGAGACATATAGCTAAAGACAGACACTCATAGGCAGTAACTTATAGTCAAAATTTAATTGTTAATCATCAATTTGGATCTGTAAAGTAGATCAAGATTATATACAATAAGAGTAAACAGTAAACACAGATAGAATATACTTGTTGGTATAGGCTCAGTCATTCAATAATTCTAGAACAAATTGCAATCTCTGTTTGAAAGTTTTTGCCTTGATTAGTGGCAAATAATTTTTCATTTCTACTTTTTGTTTCTTTCCTGTTTCAAAGTTGTGGTTGATAGTGATCCACCTTGAACTTTGTACTTGTATATTTAGAATGTACGATAAAGATGAAGTTTACACGCCTGGATAAGACTGTATCTGATACCACGCCAAGGGCGGCGTTTTCATTATTCATATCAATTACATGTACTGTATCAGTTTCACTGACAATCCAGTCTATTATATTTTTCCATAATTCCTTCCGAATTGTGAATTCTCAAAATACGTGCAAAGATGTTTTAGTTTCACTATAGCAGATGGTACGATTGGGTTTCTGTAAAATTTTCATCTGGCATAGAAGTTTATTCTGCGGTTTATTCTGTATTGAAACCGTCGTCAGTTTGCAATCGCTACATGTTCTGAATGGAAGCACATGTATGCATTTTCAGTCCAGCTGGTTATGGACTATCATATTCCACTTATCTTGGCTTTTTAGGGACAGATTTAAGTTTGGTTAAAAGCATGTACATATCTTTGTATCCATTCTTGTATCGCAACATTGCTCCAATTTTACTACAAGACACATGTTAGTACGCACGCGGCTTACTCCCAGCAAGATAAAGTTCATGGTGTTCATGGTTTCGTTTTGTTTGGCGTTGGTAATCCAACTGGAGGAACAGCTACACGGGATAAGTGCACATTTCAACGGCTTACCCCGAGTAAGCGTTCCCTTGTGAACCGACAGGTTTTCAATGTTGCGTCGCTGGACAGCCAAACAAGAGCTGTGTATGAATTGTTGGAAATCGCTCAGAATGCATCACCGGCCGCTTAAGGTCCCAGAGCTGTATAATATAACTCAAAGTCTACATAAAGCGACTCCGCCCTTGAAAAATCCTAGCGATGCCCATGACATAGAGAACATCGGAACCTGGTTATAGAACGACGGAGAATAACACTTGAGCACATTAGAGAATATAGAGACCAGTAGTATATGAAGGTGAAAGTGAGACTGATGACGTCACGGATGAAGTCACTTCCGGTCATCTGAGGCGGCAATCTTTGAAAATGTCTGGACATCTACGACAATCTCAGCTAATCTTCGGCAATGTCCGGAGATATCTGACCATCTCCGGGAATCATCTGTTACCTCCGGCAATGTCCGGTCATCTTTGGGTGATTTCTTTTGTGTAAACAGGAAATTCTGTCGCAAATATGCGCGTCAAGAGTTATCTGCACCTGATCCGGTGACTTCACATCCAGGTCGAAGGTCTCATTCGGCGATGTCACATCCGACTCCAAGGTTACATCCGGGTCAAAAGGTCGAAGGTCACTTCCGATCACGTGACGGCCCAGTAAGAGCCATATATGACCCCAGTGACTTCCAATGTTAATCTCCGGGGAATGCATGTTTGGGGTATGAGTATTGAGGTGGTCATATTTTTTTTCTTGTGGATTTTACTGTAGCAGTATTTTCGTATTTTGGGATAACACTATCTAAGAATAGCACAAATTCTAGTGCTGAAAATTCGGTCGAGTCCCGTGCGAGATTCGAATCAGCGACCCCAGAGTCAGGCACCTGATCGCCAGCACTGTATGTCGGCGATCTAAACCACTCGGCCAACGGGCACCCCAACAAAATTTTACTATACGCTGTGGTACCTTGGTTTTTCTGTCTCGCGCTGTAGAACACAATGGGAGGAATCTCGAGACCATGGGGTGAACTTTGGGTTGATATGTTAGATCTATCCCGGCTCAATGGACAATGATCTGTTCAATGTGACTTCCAATGGAGGACTCATTCATGGAGACTTGTTTTCTGTCTCGAGCTGTAGATCACGTGACGATTAGAGAGGTCTCCGAGATCATAGATCAAAGTTACTGTGTGCATTCGTAGTGAATAGGCAGGCCTGATGTGGAAGTTTTGGGGTCGTTGTGGACCAGTATTGATCCGATTTGGTCGTGTGAGGTGTAATAGCGAAGCTTTCGTGGGGGACCATCCGACTGGATGGGTGTGGAGTGAAAGTAAGGCTATGGTGTGCATATGCAGGGAGCGAATTGTGGGAAAAGGACACTGGAATGGACGCTTTGGCGTCGAGTTGGGCCAATAGCGGTCTGAATGGGTCGAGGAATCCATGTGAAGCTCTCCTCGAGACCGATCAAGTCATGGGTGGGTTGATGCATATATACTGTAACCTTCAAAAAAGTGCAATCTACCATTACAAATTTTCAAATACATATATCAAAACAGAATATAGGTAACATAAACAGTATACTAGTGTTCTCAAAGATGCATCAACTCCAGATTGCATCTAGACAAAACTGCTGATACAGATACATGGTTCTTCATTTCAGCCTAATCGTGTTCAAAAAGGCAATAAAAACAATGTGCATATCTAACATGACGTGATGAACATATTCTATAATCAAAGATCGGTACATCGCGGAGTAGTATACAATACATAAATTGAGTTCCGTTGACCTCAGAAATTTGCATAATTTGAGGAGGAAATGAGGAGGTGACAGCCAATCAGAAGCGAGTAAAATTTGACCTCAGAAATTTGCATATGACGTCACTGGCTCGGCGTGTGGGTGGTGGTGGAGGTGGTGGGACCAAAATGGCGGCTTGTGGGTGGTGGTGGGACCAAAATGGCGGCTTGTGGGTGGTGGTGGAGGTGGTGGGACCAAAATGGCGGCTTGTGGGTGGTGGCGGAGGTGGTGGGACCAAAATGGCGGCCTTGTGGGCGGTGGGGAGGTCACTGGGAGAAAAAACCCTCACATTACCCTCAAAAAAACCTCTAAGCCATATAATAGTAATAAACATAATCTATAGGTGTTGTACCATGTTAATAGGATCAGTCTAGCATCTGTACCACCCTAGGGTGGAGCGTTTATTGTCCCGTGTATCTCCGCAGAAAATCAACAAACAAAATGGCGGCTCCAGGATGGTGTGGGGACGCCCTTCCCACATCACGGCATCGACCGTAGCGCCATCTGCACACATTGACGCAAGGGAGACAACTCGTGTGGACCAAGGGTATGGAAATAGCCGTGTTGGAGCTAGGGGAGTTACTACTGGTCCAGTGGGGTCGAGTGATATATCAAAGTGAAGCTTATGTGAAGGGGCATGTAATGGGCTGGGTGTGGGGTTGACATAGCGGCCTTCTGCGCATGCGCGGTGGCCGAAGGGTATGAAAATAGCCGTGTTGGAGCTAGGGGAGTCCCTAATGGTCCAATGGAGTTGAGTGAGGTATCCAAGTGAAGCTTATGTGAGGGGGCATCTGACTGGACTAGCGGCTTGGGCGTTGTCACCATTCTGCGCATGCGCGGTGGCCCAAGGGTATGGAAATAGCCGTGTTGGGAGCTAGGGGAGTTACTACTGGTCCAGTGGGGTCGAGTGAGGTATCAAAGTGAAGCCTAGGTGAAGGGGCATCTGATTGGACTAGCGACTTGGGCGTTGTCACCATTCTGCGCATGCGCGGTGGCCCAAGGGTATGGAAATAGACGTGTTGGGAGCTAGGGGAGCTACTCATGGTCCGATGGGGTCGAGTGAGGCATCCAAGTGAAGCTTAGGTGAAGGGGCATCTGACTGGACTAGCGGCTCGGGCGTTGTCACCATTCTGCGCATGTGCGGTGGCCCAAGGGTATGGAAATAGCCGTGTTGGGAGCTAGCGAAGCCAATAATGGTCCAATGGGGTCGTATGAGGTATCAAAGTGAAGCCTAGGTGAAGGGGCATCTGACTGGACTAGTGGGTTTGAACTAGCGTCATTCTGCGCATGCGCATAGAAGTTTTGGGATGTAGGGAGTCCCTAATGATCCAATGGGGTCGAGTGAGGTATCCAAGTGAAGCTTAGGTGAAGGGGCATCTAATGGGTTGGGTGTGCGGTAGACATTCTGCGCATGCGCAGATGCAATGCGGAGCTCTCGTCCAATCAGAAGCGAGTATTTCAAATCCGCCACGGAGCTCTCGTCCAATCAGAAGCGAGTATTTTGACCCGGTGCATTATGGGACATATCCAAGATGGCGGCACGTATGTTCAAGATGGCGGCACATCCGGTGTCGAAAACTGGCCATTTTTGTCGGGATGTGATCACCTAGTGTCGAAAACTGGACCCTGTATGGGTCCCGCTAGACGTGTTGGAGCTAGGGGAGCCACGAATGGTCCAATGGGGTCGAGTGAGGTATCACTCATTCGTGAAGGGGCATCTGATGGGGCTGGGGGTGGGGTTGAACTATGGGCATTCTGCGCATGCGCAGTCTGGCCGTAGTATAGAAATAGACGTGTTGGGGTGGTGGTGGGCCCCTCGTGGGTCGATGGGATCGAGTGAGGTATCCATGTGAAGCCTAGGTGAGGGAGTTACACTAGGGTGTCGTATCCATTCTGCTGCGCAGGTCACGTGGTGGGGTTGTGACGTCACTTCCGGGTTTTTCACTAAAAAAAACTACCTCCAAACATAGAAGAGTTCCAATGTTTCCCCTTAGACGTCCGTATGTTCAACCGCCGGGTTTTGTTTTTCCCGCCCCGGCCCCCCAGTGCGAGCGGTGCGCGCGCGCGCGCGCGGGTTCTCCGGCCGCAGCGCGCGCGAGTTCTCCGGAAGTGCGCGTCATCCCCGGCAGTGCGCGCGCGGGTCAAAAGGTCAAAGGGTCACCTCCAGGCCAGACGGTCCAATGTCCAATGACACAATGTTGCGGCATCGCTATAGTCAGAGCTTGAGCACAAAAAAGGGGATTCTAGATGAACCTGGGAAAGATGGGCAGTTCCATTTGGACCAATCAGTGGTCGAGAAAAAAGAGTACACATCGTGACACAAGTGGATGAGATCGCCGTCCAGTTCACCAGACAACACCCGTTTGAATTTGGTCCAGCCCTCCCGGGACAGACGAATGTGAGCCGGGCACGGTTGTGTAGGGTCCGCATCACAGATGTCTCCCACCTCCTCCATGATATCGACCTTATCCGCATACACGTGCAGGAAAACCTCGGGGGTCAAGCTGAGATACGCCAGTATCATATGCTCCGCCATGGTCAGTACGTGAATGGTACCAGATTTGACTGTCTCTCGTATTTATAGGGACAATCCCGTGAGATCAAAAGGATCAGGTGGTCATGTCACTGGGCTGACTGAGTCTAGCCGGGTAATCAATGGCATCGTCGTCGTCGGGTTCATGTAGTTGTTCATGGGGTTCAACCAGCGCGTCCTCCATAGCACGAGCCCACGCCAACTGGTCTGATGATCGCTCGTCCGGTGTAAACAGCTGGTCCACAATAGGCACCACTTTCTCCAAGGCTGACCACAGAGCGGGGTCTAGGGTGAAGCCTCGCGCGTGGGTCTTGGTAGCGGCCCAGGCGTAGGAAGAGGGAGGTACGGTATACGTAGATGGCATTGTTTATGTGGATGAGGTGTCCGTCGAGCTCACCGCTCAACATCCGTTTAAATTTGGTCCAGCCGTCACGAGGTAGTGTCACCGTATTCGATACGGTCTCAGCGGGCGCCCAGCAAATAGCTCCACGGTCTTCCGCCAGGGTGACTTTATCTTCATAGACGTGTAACCCCACCTGGGGTGTAAGGGGCAGGATGGCTCGTAGGACGGATGACATGCTTGCTCCAATGTCGAACGGTGAATGACACACACTCTGTCTGACCCTGGTATTTATAGTGTCAATACCACAGCGCCAGGGTCAATAGGGCACAGACTAGTATGAGGCCAACCAGCCGGCGCTGGTTCCGGCGTGAGCGCTCGTGGTCCATAGCCCGAGCATCAAGGATGGCTGTCATAGTCCAGTAGTGGTGAGTGATGGCACGCCTCTCCATCGAGTGCACTCTGTGGAGGACCGCTTCTGTGAACTCGTTCAGGATCTGGCGTCGTCCCTCGTTGTCGTCGCCATCTGCAAACATGGACCGGACCACTGCTCGGTAACCCGTGAATGAATTCACCACGGTGGCATACTGTAAAATGCGAGTCGCATGGGGCTGGATCTCCGCCATGGCTCTGCAACCGTAGAAATGAAGATGTAGGATCCAGAGGGACGTGTTTTATAGACCAGATGTAGCTCTACGGGTGTAGTCCGTGATACGTACTATTCTGATGGGTTAGTCCAAAAAAGGGAGCAACAACAGCACAGATTACAGGTCAATCCTTTTTATTATGCGTGAACATCATAGGAATGCATGTACTGACCTGTCTGTGGGGGGTTTCCCACAATGGCGTTCACCTTCGTGTCTTTTCGGGTACGTCCGTGTCTTTTCGTTAAAGTCCGTGTCTTTTCGGTAAAGTCCGTGTCTTTTCGGATCGGTGACGTCCGTGTCTATCATCCGGGTACTTCGCGTCTGCGCAATGCGGCTCAGTCGTACACCAGTACACCAGTCTCGATCCTCGACTTGGGGTAGAGTGTGCTAAAAATAGATCACCAGCTAGCGTGCTATAAAAGGGGAGCGGCCTTGCCGTTTCATCAGACTCTCTGTCAACCACCAAGATGTTCAATTGCACAACTTGCCAGAAGCAGTTTACTCGTGTAGATAATTTACGACGCCACGAGGCCTCCACCCACAACGATGCACGGTATACTTGTATAACCTGCGCACGGTCATTTAATCGGGAGGATGATTTACTGCGCCACGAACGTTCAATTCATGGGCCACCCAAGCGTCCATGCGAGGATTGTGATGAACTCTTCAAACGACGCAGTCAGTTGCTGCGTCACCAACGTTTGATTCATGCCCGTGAGCATGAACGACAACCTCCTACAGAAGAGGAGCCACGGAAGGTCAGCCCCAGTGAAGATAAGCCCGGGGAGACGAAGGAGAGCCCGCCTATACCCACAGTTCTGAAGAGCCTGAATATCCAGCTGGACCCCAGCGTTACGGTTTCGAGTCCTGACAACATCGAACATTTTCTGGTGGAGCCCATAAATGTTCCTAGCGATCTCTTACAGGACAACCATCCAATCAGTGACATCGATCGGCGCCATTGGTCCATGACACGGTACTGTTTCCACCCTCAAGATATCTACAATTTCCCACTGACCAACCGCACCTGTCTACGCAGCTACGTGGAAGCCATCTTCAACGATCAAACTACAGCCTTTACATTGAATGTCGCTTTCGGGTACATCTTACGTCACAAAAAGACGGACCAGTTACAGTATTATTATCCCAGTGCCAACAACCATGTGTTTGACCAGCCGGTCACCATCATTAACCGGGGGTCACTAGAGACGATGCTGGATATACTGAACACCGTGGATGCCTTGTAATGGGCGCATCGTCAACCCCCCAACATTCAATGGGTGGTAGAGAGGGTAACCAATGTCACGTTTTTCCTGACCAAGCTGACCGATCACCCCCATCGGTTGAATGCGTCACCCGTGCACTGATGAATATCATGCCGTACACACACTCTATGTCTACATGCTGCTCGCTGACTTGAGCTCAGTAAACCCTTGTACCTAATGTGACAATGTGTTAAATAATAAAACATGATGTTTGATATTTCAATTTGTTTTGCTGTGAACATACTAAACATACCCAGGGCGGCTCCCCCAGCCTGGGTATGATGTAACATTGGGGGTAATAAACTATATAAACATTGCTAAACTTGTTTTTTTCACGACAACCGCTATCCGATTGCATAATACAGATCCGACATTCATCCGCGTGATGACGCGCGCGCCGCTCGCGCTGGGGGGCCGGGGCGGGAAAAACAAAACCCGGCGGTTGAACATACGGACGTCTAAGGGGAAACATTGGAAATCTTCTATGTTTGGAGGTAGTTTTTTTAGTGAAAAACCCGGAAGTGACGTCACAACCCCACCACGTGACCTGCGCAGCAGAATGGAAACGACACCCTAGTGTAACTCCCTCACCTAGGCTTCACATGGATACCTCACTCGATCCCATCGACCCACTAGGGGCCCACCATCACTCCAACACGTCTATTTCTATACTACGGCCAGACTGCGCATGCGCAGAATGCCCATAGTTCAACCCCACACCCAGCCCCATCAGATGCCCCTTCACGAATGAGTGATACCTCACTCGACCCCATTGGACCATTCGTGGCTCCCCTAGCTCCAACACGTCTAGCGGGACCCATACAGGGTCCAGTTTTCGACACTAGGTGACCACATCCCGACAAAAATGGCCAGTTTTCGACACCGGATGTGCCGCCATCTTGAACATAAGTGCCGCCATCTTGGATATATCCCATAATGCACCGGGTCAAAATACTCGCTTCTGATTGGACGAGAGCTCCGTGGCGGATTTGAAATACTCGCTTCTGATTGGACGAGAGCTCCGCATTGCATCTGCGCATGCGCAGAATGGCTACCGCACACCCAACCCATCAGATGCCCCTTCACCTAGGCTTCACTTGGATACCTCACTCGACCCCATTGCACCATGAGTAACTCCCCTACATCCCAAAAACGTCTATGCGCATGCGCAGAATGACGCTAGTTCAAACCCACTAGTCCAGTCAGATGCCCCCTCACCTAGGCTTCACTTTGATACCTCATACGACCCCATTGGACCATTATTGGCTTCGCTAGCTCCCAACACGGCTATTTCCATAACTTGGGCCACCGCGCATGCACAGAATGGTGACAACGCCCGAGCCGCTAGTCCAGTCAGATGCCCCTTCACCTAAGCTTCACTTTGATACCTCACTCGACCCCACTGGACCAGTAGTAACTCCCCTAGCTCCAACACGGCTATTTTCATACCCTTGGGCCACCGCGCATGCGCAGAATGGTGACAACGCCCAAACCGCTAGTCCAGTCAGATGCCCCCTCACATAAGCTTCACTTGGATACCTCACTCAACTCCATTGGACCATTAGGGACTCCCCTAGCTCTCAAAACGGCTATTTTCATACCCTTCGGCCACCGCGCATGCGCAGAAGGCCGCTATGTCAACCCCACACCCAGCCCATTACATGCCCCTTCACATAAGCTTCACTTTGATATATCACTCGACCCCACTGGACCAGTAGTAACTCCCCTAGCTCCAACACGGCTATTTCCATACCCTTGGTCCACACGAGTTTTCTCCCTTGCGCCAATGTGTGCAGATGGCGCTACGGTCGATGCCGTGATGTGGGAAGGGCGTCCCCACACCATCCTGGAGCCGCCATTTTGTTTGTTGATTTTCTGCGGAGATACACGGGACAATAAACACTCGACCCTAGGGTGGTACAGATGCTAGACTGATCTATTAACATGGTACAACACCTATAGATTATGTTTATTACTATTATATGGCTTAGAGGTTTTTTTTAGGGTAATGTGAGGGTTTTTTTCTCCCCGTGACCTCCCCACCGCCCACAAGGCCGCCATTTTGGTCCCACCACCTCCACCACCACCCACAAGCCGCCATTTTGGTCCCACCACCTCCACCACCACCCACACGCCGAGCCAGTGACGTCATATGCAAATTTCTGAGGTCAAATTTTACTCGCTTCTGATTGGCTGTCACCTCCTCATTTCCTCCTCAAATTATGCAAATTTCTGAGGTCAACGGAACTCAATTTATGTATTGTATACTACTTCGCGGAGTCACCAAACACATCCCTGAAACCCAACTTTACGGATGAAAACTCAGCACATTATCTACGTGGCCAAAACTAACTCTTTCTCTACCCAAAACTCGGTCGGTTGCTGTTGATGACGGAGTACGTCACCGATGGAGAATAACACTTTGGCACATTAGAGAATATCGAAACCTGGTTACAGAACGATGGAGAATAGCGCTCGAGCACATTAGAGAACATCCAGACTT
>JAVTVY010029414.1:0-125018 GCA_036873755.1 Hanleya hanleyi | reverse complement strand
TTGGCCAGGGAGAGATTGTCTGTTGTTGTGTAAAGACTTCAGGAACCATCGTGGTGTTCCGACTTATTCGCGTTGTCTCGCGAAGGAGTTGCCTGGTGTGATGTACAAGAACTTTAGGAACCCTAGTGAATCTGTGTTCACAGATATGGATGTTGACCCAATGAGAGGATAGTTGCCATGGCATTTCCAGCTACAGACACCTGTATATCGCAATTTGAGTGTTCGTATTTTTGTATTGATCTAATGATAAGTTGGAATATGTTGGTTTCCTGCAAGGTTGCTCTGTATCGTTTTACCGGTTTGAAACCTCAATATATCCACTGTACTCACATGTTAATGTTGATCCACTGAAATACTCTCCAACATTGTATCACCCGCTTCGGTAGCCCTCATGTTATTGGGTCATTACAATTACCATGGTCACCCGAGTTGAGTGGTTTTGTAATTATACCATAGTTAACGCTATGAAACTCGTCGAACTCCATTTCATATCATTACAATATTGAAGATTCACAACTAAAGCCAATCAATTACCGAGTTGTGTCCAGGGGCGGGAATGTACACCAGTCCGGCTTCGAGTGGACTGTCCTCTATATTCGTACTGCCACTTGGTGCAATATATCAGTTAGGGTGTAGAATTATAAATGCCCCAGTTTGATTTGCGCCTTCAAAAGGGCGGCCTTGGATGTGATCGAATCCAAACTTCTGTTTAACTCATACTTTGGTTGATTCCGATATTAGTATGATTCATAGATATGCATTGCCATATTCATATTACGTTTTTGGTAGATGAATTTCAAGTTTTTGTCCAGATATTTGATTGCCTTATGGATTATAAAAGTACCTGTGCGCTAGTTATAATTTTTTGAAGTATTATTAAATATAACTCTCAACTGTAGGCCTACCTCTAACGATAAGGAAAGACGATGATATGACATACAATATTTTGTATGGGTTTTTTTTCTTTTTGAATAGTCGCTACAACACAAGTAACCAAAATAACTTCGACCGATGAAAACACAATGACACCGTCTTATCCTTTGACAACACCGGCCACTTCGTCCACAGGGCACACCATTTTCACCGAAAAGAGTTTCACTGAATCTACAGGCGTGGATGTAACAGGCGATACAGGTATTATTTGTCATACTTTGATCAGCCCGAGTTGTATCTATCAGGATGTTTAGCTGAGTTGATATCGTGATAAAGATAGTGTTTTCCAATCGACTACAAGGGTGATTGTTAAAATACTAGGTTTCTAAGAATCCACATAGTATGTTCTTGTCTCTTTCTGTTTCTATTGCAAAGCTTGTTTTCATTGCTGTGTCCACTGAGTGATTGCTTCGCATTTTGTCATCGGCTTTCATGGCAAGTTCATTAGATATCCTCTTCCAAAGAATTTGGATTGTGAAAAACATGTATGCGCAGATCTTAGACATACGGTCAGGCGAGAGATATGGAAACTATTCAGATTACTCTGACTAGTAGTTCAGCTCGTTTTATTAACATAGGGAGATCGCGTGCCCTTTCTATACTACTCATCGCGCACTACTCATCGCGCATGCGCAGTCGACCCATTCTACTGTAGGGTGCAAGCCTGACCCATGGAATCTCAGGTAGTGAAAACCCCAGGTCTCTCGCCCCACCCTATCCCGCGCCAGACCTATGCGACCCGCTGTGCAGTGAGTAAAGCGGAGTAGGAGGAGGAGGAGCAGAAGGAGAATCAATTACCGTGTTGTGTCCAGGAGCTGGAATGTACACCAGTCCCGCTTCGAGTGGACTGTCCTCTAAATTCGTACTGCCAGTTGGTCCAATATATCAGTTAGGATGTAGAATTATTTATGCCCCAGTTTGATTTGCGCTCTGAAAACGGAGTCCTTGAATGTGATCGGATCCAAACTTCTGCTTAGCTCATAATTTGATTGATTCCGAAATAAGTATCACTCACAGATATGCCATATTCAAATTACGTATTTGGTAGTTGAATTTCAAGTTTTTGGTCAGATATTTGGTTGACTTATGGATACTAAAAGTACCTGCATGCTAGTTATAATTTCCTGAAGTATTTTTAAATATAACTCTCAATTGCAGTCCTACCTCTTGCAATACGGAAAGAGGACGATCTGACATGCACTATTTTTTGTTTGTTTTTTTCTTCTTTTCCATTAGGCACTACAACACAAGCAGCCACAATAACTTCGACCGACGAAAACATAACGACCCCGCCTTTTCCTTTGACAACACCGGCCACTTCGTCCACAGGGCACACCATTTTCACCAGAAAGAGTCCCAAAGAATCTACAGGCGCGGATGTAACAGGTGATGCTGGTATTATTTGCCATACTTTGATCAGCCCGAGTTGTAAACATCAGGGTGTTTAGCTGAGTTGATATCCTGGTAAAGGTGGTGTTTTACCATCGATAAAGTGATTGCTAAAACACTAGATATCTGGGAATCCACATAGTATTTCCTCATGATATTCTGTTTCTATTGGAAAGCCTGTTTCCGTGCTATGTTCACTGAGAGATTGCTCTACATGGTGTCATCGGCTTTCATGTCAAGTTAACCCTATCTGGCCTGGACTGCTTGGGACATGTCGTGGCCTGGGGGGCCGAAATGCCCCCCCCCCCCCCGCTCCCCCTTTCCTAATTATTTTCATCACCCATTGAGCTAGGGGGCTGAAACTTACCACACTTGGGTCAAGCTCTACCAGACACTGTAAAAAATTCAAGATGGCCGCTTTGGTGACGTCACAGTGACGTCATTTTCAAAAACGACATTTTTTGGTAAATTTTCCGTCAGATTTTCCTTATTTTTTATTTATGCAATTTCGCGGCAAAAGGTGCATGATAAATTGATAAATATTAATGTGATGTGAAAATAAAAATAGCAAAAAGTCGCAGAGGGTCAGCTTTAAGTTTTTTGGTCGTTCCGGAGATAACGGATAAAGTTTAGTAGGAAGCCCATGATGCCGACTCTCCCAACTCCCCCCCTCCCCCCCCCCAAGGCCTTGTAGGATTAACGTTCATCAGTATATACTGAATATTATTATTAACTATTCGATCGCCTGCACCACGCTTTCACTAAGCTTGATCGAGAGCGATAGAACATTTTCTATTTCTACGAAGTAGGCTACCATCTGCAAATTGTCCGATAGTCAGTGAGTGAGTGAGTGAGTGAGTGAGTCCATCCGAATCCTTTCGTCGGCAAAATAAGGAGAACCGTTGATATTAGAACATTGATTTATTGCATGAAGGTGCATTAGAGGACTGTTACCAGCAAGTTCTGAGCTGACCTACTTTTGATGAAACTTTCTGGTGATTTTTGATGAAAATTCCTGGTGATTGTGACTTGGGCTGTGCCCATCTTAATATAGGCAGGATTTCAACTTGGGACTGGAGGATTTCCAAGAGTTCAGTGCGCGTCGGAGTCCTAATGCCTACCCTACTCCGTAGGTCCTGTGACGTTAGTCACACTGCCATGTTCTACAACACATAAAATATATTCTTCTCCTCAATATGGATTGTGAGAATCTGCCTGATGAACATTCTCCCAACGTCAGAGTTTGTAACATCGAAACCGTCGGTGTATCTGACAATAGGAAAAATGCAATCTGATGCCATGAAAATGCTGCTGAATAGATACGCAAAAAATAATTCGTTTTACAGTATTTCTTTGTTAACATCCTCGTTTTGTGAGAGTACTGGCTCTCTGATAAATTACGAAAACAAGATGATAAAACAAAGTTACTGTTCCCTGTGTTATAAAATATCAGCATGCTCGAAATCTAGACTTATAAACAGTCACTTCAATGGTGATGTCAATTGACTGTACTGTAAATTCCAGATCCACCCTGTCGACCAATGCCGCCCAAGATGACGAAGGCAGAATCCGATGCTTTCATGAAGGATATCCTGGACAGCCTGGACGTTAAGCCGCTACAGAACAATCGGAGAAAGCGAAAGTACTACAGTGCACCGGACTTCAGACCTAGTGCGAAGGGGATTGGCTACGCTGGCGGCATGCTGCTCGCTATTGCTATTGGTTTGATTGTCTTGATGGACGTTCCACGATTATACCTGGATGCCAGAATGGCAATACATCGATTAAGAGAGCTGTTGCCTCACAGTCGAGTTGGTGACGCCCCCGCCCAAGGTTTGGCTGGAGATGGCGAATGATGACGGTGTTCATAATCAATATTCGCCATAAAAAATATATAAAAAACCGTATTTCAAGCATCTCTGGGTCAAGCTAAACTAGAAAATGTAAAAAGAATCCAAGATGGCCACAATGGTGACGTTACAGTGCCGTTATTTTTGAAAGAGATTTTTTGACGATTTTTCAGTCAGATTTTCGATTTTTTTCGTTTTCTTCGAAAAAAACTGCATGATGAATTAGTAAATCATAATCTGATGTGAAATAAAATAGATTTTGCCCACTTTTCCTCACAGAAAAGCAGGAATTTTGAAGAAAGATGACGAAAACATCACTTTTCTGGTACCGCGCATGCATATGGTCGCCATTGTGAATTTACTCATGATCCTCTGCTCAGATGGGGGAGGGGGGAGGGATATGCAAATAGGTTCAAAATGATACCCCAATATGATAAACTACAAGTCACGGCGTGTCAGCTCTCAAAGAATGTGTGATGGTTACCCGAGAATAACTCCCTCGGACACTGGCGTGTGTATATCTATTGTCCAGGCCGGGTCAGCTGCCCTTTATGACGTCAAATGCACAGTCGACTCTGTGCTATTTTGGTACGTTCTATTTTTAAATGAACAGGTTTCCTCGACAGTAACGTTTTTGTAGGCCAGTCGTACAGAATTATTCGCTTGGGTCGAAATTCCATTTTTATCACATTTTCAAACAATACAAAAGGATTAGTTATTACTCAATGTCTCATATATTAACTCGCAACCGTCTTTTAGTTAAATAATTTCTGATTATGTGAAATTATTGCTGTTTCAAAAGTAACTTCTTTTAACGAGCTACGTCATTGTAATGCTGCAAATCGAACTTGCCGTAGAATATCTGGTAGTATGACACAACGGGAACTTGACCCCGCCTCGGGCTGGTCATCATCGGCTACGGCTGTAGGCGCTTCGATGGTGTCATCGTTCGCAGATTTTATATCTACATAGTAGTATATAGCCCTACATTGAGGGCATAATAGTCCCTCAGTGTTGACTTCAAAGTCACTCCTGTGTTTTACCCACTCTAACTGTGAACCAGATATTTTTCTGGTCAGGCCTGAACGCGTATTCTTGTGACAACACTCACACTTCGACTTGTTGAATGGTACATTACTGTTCATAGTGAGAACTATAATGATTCTTAAATATAACGAGAACAGTTCAGGAAAATACACATGAAGTTTCCCTCGTTTTTTTATACATGGGAAGTATTGCTGACCCATGAAACTAAACCCATTCAGTCACGGTGACTTGGACATGTTATGAGTGTGCTGCAATAAGGGTCGAGTTGTAGTAGTGAATGCAAAAATGTGTATACACAGTTACATGTATATCTATATTTTATTAACTGAATATCACTGAAGATTGTTTCACATAACATAAATCAATCCAAATGTTAATATTAGAAAGAAAGACTAAGAAAATAGGAAGAAATTTTTTCTGATCCAAATGTGAATCGAACTCATAGCTCAACAAACTGGTCACCACACTGTTCTTGAAAGCGAGCAGCCTAACAACTGGACTACGACGACGTCTACTTGAAAAGCATTTTTTACTTGCTCACATAACGTTTCTGGTAGAATACAAGCGAAGCATTTGCACAAATTTTAATTTTGATGAAATATGACACCTCAAACCAGAATGATATTTCAACCGATTGTAATACTAACCATTGTGATAATAAATACACACAAATTGTTTTGGTTTGAGGTGTCATATTTTATATATGAAGGGAAATCCCTTCAGAAAATGTCCCTAAAATGTCGAAAGAGCACATTCGACCGTTTTCAAGCTTGAATAAATCCAGTTTAGAGCAATTGACAATCACCATTTCGCATGATATGAAACGTCAGCATTTTTACAGCACATAACAATAACTTTCACCCGTTTCACTTTCAAACGAAAATCATGTTCACTACCGTCACGTCCGAGGGAGTTATTCTCGGGTAACCATCACACATTCTTTTTGTCCTTTCGGAGACAGCGGGGCGGAAAGTTCTCTCCCCCTTGAACAGGTAGGGTTAAGCTATATATTACGCTTAGCGCAGAAATCTTGGTGCTTGCATTAGATGCTGGTGTGAAAGAAAAGAAATCTCCATTGCCACATGGAATTCTTAGCCCCCAAAAATATGCGTTATCCGATTTAAAAATTAGGGAAAAAAACATTGTTTACACCGATGTGAGGGAAACCCAAATGCAATGATTCTTTAATACCTTTACGTCTATTGCTTTTCTCTGGGGTTAAAAATGTCCGATTTAACTTCCGGTATGGTGTCACCCGATACGATATAACTCGATAGACCCAATACCCACTAATATATTTCCCATGGAACTTAATTTTGGGACAAACATGTGGTAATGCCACCTGGCCTAGGACTATTTCACAACGTGTACTTGCTCGCATCTTACCAGTTCACGTATTTCGGAGGCTTTCTAGTGGAGGCAGATTCACCTTTAACCGAAGTTATCCTTGTTCGATTTAGATCACAGGTATGTTGTTACTCAGTTTGATGCATCAATGATCCGGACAATGTATTGGTCGCAATCAGTTTGTACTGGGGAATGCGGCCAACTCCTAAATGAGTAACCTATCGCCCATTCTGGCAATTTGTTTCCAAATCAGGAAACCTATTTCCTGAACAGGAAAATTTAAATTTTGATTCATAAATTGCTAAAAACACAAACAGTTTACTCAGTTGTGATCTAAATAGGCAAGTTTAGTGCTATTACATGATAGATAATAAAAAAATGTTATTTGTGGTTATAATTGGGCGAATAATACAAGAATAAAATTTTGATCTAAATTTTCTCGGTTCCTGCACTGCTCTGCACAATGACCATCCACACAAAGATACCTTACTACGACCTTGTTATGGCAGGATAAGTGGCTTGCTCGTTAGCCTTCGTTAGTCGGAGATATTTCAGTTTTAATACAATGGTTTCCTAAAATGGAAACCTTGGTTCGCCCAGATGCAAATGTTTCCTGAATTGGAAACTTTCCAAAAGTTTCCTAAATCAGTAACATTGGTTATGTTTCCAAAACAAGAAACATTTGTTATGTTTCCAAAACCGGAAACATTTGTAATATTTCCTGAACAGGAAACATACATGTACACAGTAGAAACATTTCTCAAACTGGAACCATTACAAACGTATTTTCTGAAAAAATAATATTCAGGAAAAACTCTAGATGTTTCCTATAATCTGAATACATAAGCATCTGTTTACATAAATTGCAACATAAATTCCCAAACCATTACAAATACTTTTTCTGAAACATAATATTAAGGAAAATCAGTTTTGCTGTTGTCTAGACAACTAAACATTTGTTTCGCATACAATGTACATTTATATTGCCCGCAAGGTTTCCCAAAATGGAAACCTTGGTTTGCTCTAATGTGAATATTTCCTGAATTGGAGACATTCAAAAAGCTTTCGAAATCAGGAAAAAAATTCTGCGTTCCTGCAATCCTCTGCTCGTTGAGCATCTGCGCAAAGATAGCTTACTACAACCTTGTTATGGCATGATAATTGTCTAGTTGTATTCCAGTCTTAATTTGATGGTTTCCTACAAGCCAATGTTTCCTGATTTTAACTTTCATGAGAGCCTTTATCAAGTGATCTGTTAAATTTCATCAAAATTGCTAGTAAATATACAGATTGTCCAACTATTTATGCATTTTCCATGGATGACCGAATGTAATATAGAGATATTCACAATATTGTTTACAAATTACCACGGAGGCTAGGTGTCATGAAGAAAGGCGACGTATTAAACATTGGACGGGTGGCGTTATGACGTTACGTCATGGAGAACAGATGATGTTACGGCAAACAAAAACATAGAGGCCCTATCAATATACCAAACAATGATGGCATAATAACTTGAGCACCCACACAGTAAAGAAGCAATCAGAGATTGCTTTGTATGCCCCCCCCCCGCCCCTCCCTTCCACTTTAGTCCGACACTGCCCCGCCATTGTTCTGTTCTGTATTTGTTGATATTGCACAAACAAGAAACCCAGATGGACAGACGGACAAAGCACTTTACTTTGTACAACTACAAGGCACTGGCCTCATATTAGGCAAATTTCATGCTTGTCCATACAATATGGACCATGATCCAGCCTGGACATATATATATATATATATATATATGATTGTTCCACTATATTTCGGTTCGGGGTGAGTGGGGGGATATGTGTGTGTATGTGTGTCTGTGTGAGTACTGAAATCTAAAGTGCCAGATTTATTTATTTATGTAGACGACAATTTTTCTTTTCTTTTTGTATTTATATACTTATATGTAACTATGTAAAAAAAAAAAAAAAAATATGGATGAACGATGTTTGGGTCGAAATCTTATCACGGAGATGGACATCACTCATGGAAGTTGTGGACAGCAGTTTGGAATTCTTTCCAGTCAAAATTACAAGGCAGTTCAAGGAGGCGTTGAACAGGGTCGTACATTTCACAATGATCAAAAACAAGGGCACCAAATGTTTTCGTCAGTCACCGTCCCCGTCGGGGTGACTTAATTACCGTATGCTATACCTCAGCAGGTGCAAAAAGGAAGGAAAGTCCTTTACCTGTTCTTCTTACAATTGATGATTGTCCTTGGCCTGAATATCAGTCCACAAATTGTCCACAAGTTTCGTGATGCCTTGAGCAATGGTCTGGAGCTTCTTCAGTTTTTCTGGCTCAGCCATTTTGTCCAAAAAGTCTAAATCTGTTTTCTCAAGTTCTCAAGATCTTCTCAAGATGAAATTTATGAAATTTGAGGTCTTTAAGACGACAGGGCTTGTGCGCGTGTGATCTTTAACGCGAAGTCGTCTCAAGACACAGGGATGGTCTTCATAAAACCTATACAATAATAGTTCCCACGGTCCGGCTTCTGAGATTTCTCGAAGTCTTGACAACCTCTTTAAATGAGAGAGGATACAACGAAAACGAAGTTCAATTTTTGTTGAATATTAAGCCGATTTATTGTAAATTCATTCCACCTAACTTAGGAATGACCGGCATCATTTGGCAGGCAGACTAGCACAACTTCATCAACATCAGACTATTATGTAAACAGTCACTTCGGAACTGGAGATAGCAATAACCATTATCGGAGACATGAGCCTCTGTGAGACCTGATGGATTAGCCATCAGGGAGACCTAGTGTTAATAGTCTGAGGTATATATGCCGTTCATTCCGTTATATACAAGCTAGACGTTACAATGTCAATTTAACCCGACATAGATGTCCTTACAACTTCGGTACAATTATGACAGACAGATCACAAATCTGTCTCATTACATAATTCATTCGTCAAAACCAAGGTTAAATCATTATACTTATATAAGCGGCTTCTACATTATCTGTATAAATCTGAACTTACATAATTAATTCTCACAAATAGTTGTGTTTGCAATAACCGACCTGAAGGGTCATGGAATAGTATTTCGGGAATAGTTTTGTCAAAACACATCACAATATGCACACAGATTTATATAATATTGATAAATGAAAAGTCAGAATTTATACATTTATATGGTGGTCAAGAATCGACATCTTACATATCTTGTATCCATCTATATGGTGGTCAAGAATCGATATTTCACAATATGTACTATATTATTGTATTTTCATTCTGTTACAATAAACTGCTGCCCTCTTTATGTGTATTTGTGTCTACGCCCTCCTCAAGTGTGAATAAATGTACATTTGTGTATACAGTCGTTTGCCTGTTTATCACGCCCGCCAAACATTGAGTTTACAATGGAGCCTCCAGTGTTTTACTGGCATAAATGGCGGTTGAGAGGGTAGCAGTGGAATGACGGTGGAGCAGCAATGGTTATCTAACCCAACCAATACATCTCGCTCGGGCACCAGCGTATCAGAACTCACTCACTCACTCCTTCGCTGATCCAGTTTCACTTCGAACAACGACATCATCAATATGCACCGCAGCTTGTGATGAAGATTCATCAGACTCCTCCGACACAATACTCACCTGATCTTCTGGGACTACCTCTGGGGCCGCTCCTGTACTCTCGCTTTTCTCAGACTCCTGTACCTCCAGCAACATTCCATCCAACTCAATGTCATCCGATTTCCCTCGGGGTCATCCGTTTCATCCGGAGGAACTGAAGATGGCAACAGGAACAAGAGATTTCTATGCAAATTTCTCTTCCTACCTCCCTGCCTCGATTGCACCGTAAAGACAGGAATACTGGAATCCGGCTGACCGAGAACAACAAAAACATCTGGGGCCGATTTCTCGAAAGTCGATTTAAGTTTTTCACTTAAGTGCGATATTTTTGCTTGGCTAAGTTCACTTTGGTTCCTGACTTAAGTGCGTTCCACAAAACAGATTTTGACGAACTTAGCTAAGTAAAATATGTTCAACGTTGTAGGGGGCCTTATTGTAACTCTTCTGTGAAATACGGTATAAATGGTGTCTGGAAGTGCAAGGTGCGCGAAAATGCAGGTTTGTACTAATCTCCCATTCTAAAACCGTAACAAACAAACCCAACAATATTGCTCCAATCAATATATACAATGTAATAGGTTCGAGTGATTTATTCTCGTTTCAGTGCAACTAACATACATTGTACACAACCAAGTACCAACAGCTAGGTTCGAGCGATTTATTCTCGTTTGAGTGCAACTAACATACATTGTACACAACCAAGTACCAATAGCTGTCTCGTTTGAGTGCAAATAACATATATTAATTTGTACACGACCAAGTACCAACAGCTGGTCGTTTTATATGCCCTGTCTGCATTAAAACCCAGAGATAAACCCTAGTAGGCCAAAACTCTGGGAAAAGCATAACAAGCATAGAATTTAGGGAGCGTTCCCAATTATGGTTTTTGCTTCGTTCGTTTAAATTACCGAAAAAAACCCAAGTCGTTCTACACCCATCGTTTTGATTTTCGTGGAAAACCATTGAAAAAACCATTCAACGCATTGGTTCGTTCGCCAGAGAACGAAGTCGTTCGTTTTACAGAAAACCATTGCGTTTTTTTTCCTTCTTTGTTTGCCATCGTTCGATCGTTCGCTGGAAAACGATGGCGCAATAATACAATCACGTGATGTTCGCATTACCCAGCCTGATAACACAATCTCCGTGGGCACGGAGAAAAGAATCCGTTAATTCAAAGCAGAATTCTTTGACGTTTGGATAGGCAGTAAATTAATTTTACGTGTAACTAGATGTTGAAGTTCAGCTACATAATTAGACGACAGAAGTAATTAATGCACGTTTTTTCCCCGACTTGAGTAGACACCCTCGCGTCAAACCCTGCATGGTTATTCGGTTCGTTCTGAAGGCTATCCTCGACCGCATTATTCATTGTTATCTGAATTTGTATTATATCTAGTTTATTATATTGACGGCTATATGTACGTGTAGTAAACAAACGCCAGCCCCGAATTCCACAAGCACCGCGATATCATTTATTGAATATCAATCTTTCCATGTTAATTCATAAGCTCCGTAATTCCTTCAACGCCCCATCCCAAAAAGAAATCTTCATTTTTTTCATTTTTAAAATTTATTTCTTTCTCGATTAACAATTTGTAAATATAAGTTTTAGCAAGAACAATGATTTTTTTGGACATATGACAAATAATTAAAAGCAGCATTGTGTTAGCTTTCAAATGTCCGAATCTTTATTGATGTGTGTTCATTGTGATTAATACTTTTAACTATATTTAAGGGTGCAGATTTGGATCAAGTTTGTTTAATGCTACCGTAACTTTAACCAAATGTGATATATTTTATGTGTTGCATGTAACAGCGGTCTTATTTGCATTCTTGAAGTAAATACGTTCAGAATAGCGCGTGAATTATAAGGCCCCAGAAGGTCGGTTGGAACTAAGCATACACAGTTACCGGAACCAATTTTCCAAAAATAACTTCCGAATCCGAAGTAAATTAAAATAAGAAATTTTTTACAAGGATTAATTGTATGTAATGTTCAATTATAATGGAATATCTACAGATAGTATCAGTAGATAATCATATAGACGTGTTGTTTTAACATAGAAATAGCAGCTTATAATTACAAAAAGATCAACAGATTTAAATAAATACATGTAATATTTATATATATGTTTTATTGCACAGCAGTCTTAGCCCATGTATATCCTAACCTGACATCACAAGTATAACCCAAGGCACCCACGAGAACGCTAAATCACCAGTGATGTATTCAATGTATTTCGTTGTCTTTGATATTGTCTGTGATGTTTTCACATTGTTTTTATGTTTCTTGTATGATGTTTCTTTTAATGTCCTATTGTTTTAGTGTCTTAATTGTTCTGTCTTAATATACTCATGTTATATTTGTTTTAATGTATGTCTTAATGTATATGCATTTTAGTCCTATGGACAAAACTGAGCAATAAATCTTATCTATCTGTAAATTAATATATTCTTTGTGACACTTATCATCTGATAGCAAGCTGTGGGATATAATATCCAAAAGTTCTTCAACCGTAGTAAGCTCTAATCCGGACCGTATGTAATACCATGGAGCCTACTATAGTAGGCTCCATGATAATACCGAAGCCATTTTGATAATAACGTCCAAGTGTTGAGAATTGTCGTAACTAAAATTCTATCATTTACTGAATTGCTATTCAATAAATAAAAACAACGGCAATATACGGACTGTAACGGAGACCGTGAATCGAAATTTCTGTTGATCTGAGGTTAAATAAACACATTTGAGTTGTAGACGGTATCGAGGAGACCACCGTTGTGTGTCCAGGTGTGAAGTGTGGCCGCGAACATCACAAGAATGCTTTGCTGCCAGACACGTAATGGCGTCAAGAAACTTTCAAAACAAACAAAATGTAGAAATTGTACGCACGATGAAAGGAACACGTGGAGAGAGACACACGGGTATATTGCAATAAAAGGACATACTATATTTCTAACCTGCTCAATTAATTGTTTTTCGTCGGACAAGTATCTATCACAGTATCCTACCACATGATCGTTTATCGTCGCATTGTACTTTCCTGCTAATCCTGATAAGTAGTCGTTCGATTTTTGTGACCGACTGTTTGTTTACAAGGAAGGAATTTACCCCCCAGCATGGCAAGCGAGTCAGGTGAGTAATTATTTTCTATGGAACCGTTATGTGTGGTCTATGGAAGTCCGATGTGGTGAGGACGGGGTTTTATGGTCACCCAACCAGTAATCTCATCCCAGTTCATCCAAACGAGTTTATTACCCGACATGGTAAAGCCCCTGTACAGTACATGCAATATGTAATCGATGATATTTTGTACATTAGGCCCATTAAACTTAATAGTTCGTTGATAAGCATTGATAAATATTGGGAAGGTTCCACATGCTTCGGAAATGAATTGGAGAACAGTAATATATTTGTGTATTTTGCCAGTTGAATTAACAATGACTAATTGTTCCCAACTGAAAATAGAAATAATAAAAATAAAATCCGCCTGTCCCACTTTTCTGGCAAACCGATAATAATAAACAAACTACTAAGTTTAATGAGCCTGACCAAGAGTTTTTACTCGATGCAATCAGCTGGGAAAGCATGAATCAACATGCGGTCTGTACCAGTCTGTATTTAGTGCGACCTCTTTCCCGTTTATAAGTTTTTCGATGTAAAAAAGATTTCGCTCACATTCATACCTTCATATCCACAACAACAACAACAACAACAAGTTATCATCGGTGAAGTACCTTTTCCGTCATATTCAAGATACTTTCCGTGGAATAGTAGAATCACCCCTATTTCCGGACCTGCACACAGGGGCTTGTATATCTAGTCGGTTATTAATTATGATATTAATATTTATATATCCTCTCCTCCTACTCTATATACAGATTAGGAGGAGAGTATATATAAATATTAATATCATAATTAATAACCGACCAGCTACAAGCCCCTGTGGACCTGCAGTAAGCGGAGATTTATTTAGGCCTAAACAACCGGCCGGGTATAAATAAATACGGTACTCACTTTGAAAAATTTTGATGTCTTATTCCTGAAAAAATGTGAGATGTGAGTCTTGGCTGGGCGTCGAAAGCAAATTGAATAGTGGTACGGCCTCACGAGGCAAGTGGGGGGGGGGACTGCTATCATAGCACTTCAGGGGAGTGTCGAGGGGACGCCTGGGTCCCGGAAGCTCCTGGGGTCTAGATCCCCGGGGAAGCGTTCAGAGCGATTTCCGTTGAATAAAATCACTCTACAATGAAGAGTATTTTTAGTTATTTTCTAATCCTTTTACCATGAAAACGCAATCGATAGGGGCTTTCTGCGATTCTGGATTAGAAAATAATAGAGTAAAGTTAAAGCTAGACATATTCGTGGCCGATATAATTATTATGGGCAGTGGTGTTAATAAATTCATTGTACAAATGTAGAGATACCGCTAGCTATACTTCTGCGATAATATTATCAGATGGCGCTCGTAGTTTTTCACAACGGGTAGTAAATGCAAACATGGACTTATTTCGTGGACAAGGACGCAAAAAGAAGCAGAAGAAAAAGAAAAAATCCAACACTGAATAGTTCATGATAGATTATATTTATAAGTTCTCGTCAGAATGCACACACACACCGTGGTCAGTTTAATACGGTGCCGGGTATATACCGGTAGGCCTGTTATCGACGGCTTAACAGCCTACACGTTTGAGCTACCATCATTCGAGCAGTGTGTGGGTGTGTCTTAGTGTGACGTCACTCAGGCGGAACTACTTTTAATCGTTTTTTCTGCAGCAAGTCACAGCCTTGGAAACTCTATAGAAAACCATCGAACGAACGCAATGGTTTTTTCGTCGTTCGTTTTTTCAATGGTTTTTTTGAAAAAACGAACCAACGATACACCCATCGTTCGTGGCATGGTTTAAACGAAATGGTTTAAACCATGAAAACACGAACGTTAAATGGGAACGCTCCCTTAACATATAGCACAATAAAAAATGCTATTAAATTTTCGGAGAATTGACTCTTATGTCCCCTTCAGTGAATACATTAGCAGTATGATATAAGGCAGCATCCTGAAAACATGAATCCTAAAACTAAATCTTAATCCACAATTTTTTAATAAAGTGAATAAAATTTGACGTGTTGCACGTCTGAGAATTCACCCTAGAATGATCAAACCAGTAGCCGCAGCTACGAATAACCGCATGGCCCTTAGTCACGCCCCCTTTTCACGTGCCCCCATGGCGACATTTACCAGAATCGTACAAACATCAATTTTCGTCTCCACTTCGTGCCTACACAAATTACATGTTTGTGCTAATCTCCCATTCTAAAACCGTAACAAACAAACCCAACAATATTGCTCCAATCAATATATAATAGGTTCGAGTGATTTATTCTCGTTTGAGTGCAACTAACATACATTGTACACAACCAAGCACCAACAGCTAGACCAAAAAGAAGGGGTCAGTCATAAATCTAAGCTTTTTGAAACCTCTAACCTCGTTAGCAAACTATCCTCTAAGTACATGTCCTTAGCGCTATCCGTTTTCCATCTACCGTGCCTTTTTAAGGCCAAGCCTTTAACTCCCTCAGATGCTGCCTTGCTCACCCCGCCTGCCCTAAGCGAATGTAAACCAAAATTTCCATCTTTGTCCAATTTCCTAAATTTCCCCACAATGTTATCCCTACATGTTGTATAACTCAGTGGCTTGTTTTTGTTGATCAAACCCTGCTTGTCCCCAGATTTAGAAACTGGCTTGAACAAATAACTGTGTGATTTAAGGTCCAAACAAGCAAGCCTGCAATATTTCTCCAGCCATGCCACAGGGCATGTAGAGTTTCCAGTCCGCGCTATGATCACCTCAGAGCCTTTCCTTAGCTGGTCAGTCTTACTTTTCGGAATGAGTATGCGTACATGCTCTGAAGTGATAAACACCTCGTTGCATCTTATTTGTGAAAACTCGCTGAATCTTGAAAATCCACTAAAACCTATAAGCGACATGCATACGTCCCGCACTTGAACTAAATTCTCACTGCCTCTGTAAGTGTCACACAGCCCCTGTAAGTGATCGACAGTCACAATGTCTTTCTTGTTCTGCGATGGCTTTGACAGAATGCGCTTAGCTGATTCGAGCAAGTTTTTAACAAAGATATTATCCGTCGGTGATGCCTCATTGGCAATGTCATGATGCCACTTCACGCTATAAAGAATTTAGCCCTACCCTGTCATCAATCATTTTGCACGTAAAGAAAGAGAACTGCATAGGGCCCGCTGGTAGAACAATAAAGTTCTTGCTAGTCGCGAACCGTGCCCATCGTTGAAAAGCCAAACTGTAATTCTTCCCAGTAGATGTCGCCCTGGATAACGCGGCAATGTTCGGAAATTTCTGAAACAAGGCCTTCAACTCGTCATCTTGTCGTCCAATTTCCCGCAGCTGCCTCCATGTCTCCGAGTCTCCCACTACTAGGCCTGAAAAAAAATAAACAAGAAATAAGCATGTAATCATTGATCATTTTCATAGCTACAAGCTTTGCCTCGTACAGACAAAATTCAACCTTCCGCAAAATTAAATGTTAATCAATCCTGCTATCCTCATTGCAAAAAAATGGCCTTCCTATGGCAGATTAGCATGACAATTCCTATTTTATCCCGTTCCATTCTATGAAACTGTTGCTTGACGGATAATCTGTTATCCTTTGGCCATCCTATGGCTCGACTGTACTGGTAATTCATTATACCGGTACCCTGTATCATTCTAGCATGATATCAGTTCAATACGCGTGTATATGCCGTACAGCTATCCGATGTGCAAAAATACCGGGATTGCACCACCGATCTCTCGCCGGAGTGATTCTCCATCCTCAATGCTAACATTCTGAATGTTAATCGTTGTCCAGAAAACATTGTTCTTTCCTTTCCCCTTCCTAATCAAACCGGCCCTGTCCGGCAAGATCCGCCAATCTTTTACTGGACACCATCCGGTGCGACATGAGTCCAATAGGGTGCAGACCTCCATAATGGCAAAATAAGAGTCCCCTTACCCTTACACCCCCTTAGGTGCTTCAAAGTCCTAATGACAAGCCTTGGGGGTGGAAGCAGCCAGTTATTCTCCCCTCCACCCCAGTCAAATCCGAAAGCATTTACGCCTTCTGTATGCGGACACCAGTACCTTGAATTAAACCTAGCACATACCGTGTTGTAATCAGAAGCGAACCTATCAATCGTATGTGGTCCCCATAAATTCTCTAAATAAACGAAAATGGACTCTTCCAGCCCCCAGTCATCATTGTCCACTATTCTGCTATAGTAATCTGCTCGCTCATTCTCTTTCCTCGGTACCCACTGAGCATCTAATGCCACATTATTTGCTCTGCAAAAATTATAAACCTCTAAGGCTAAAGACCGTAGGTCTAACTTCATGCTACCCTTTTCCAATATGCCACAGACATTCATATTATCTGTGAACCACTGCAGTGTCTCGTTCTGTATAAATGAAGCGAAGCTCCTTAAGGTTAGAGAAATGGCTTTAAGTTCCCTCCATGTAGAACTTTTACATGACTCTCCCGAAGACCATGTTCCCTGTGCGATTGTCTCCCCTCGTTCACCCCGTTTTACCATGAACGCCCCGTATCCCGTGTCTGACGCATCTGAATAAATAACCTGTGTAATTTTTGAACCCCTTGTCCATTCTGACCTGTTCAATTCTGTGATATTTTCTGCCCAGAACTCCAATTCGTTTCTGGCTTCGCATGGAAACAATAAATATCCATCCCATGTGACCCTGCTTTCTATGCAATAATACAAGAATCTAGACTTTAGCTGGGCCTGTTTGCCTACCGCCTGAGTCATTGACATTAACTGTGACGTCTGCCAAATCTCTGGCAGTGGTATACCCTAGTCTGCTCTCTTTCTTCAGTATCGCATCTATCGTAACCTGTAATTTCGCCACCCGTGTGTCTGTCACCCGCACACTACCTTTTCCTACTGCTAAATCTATGTCCTAACCAGGTTTGTGCCTGCTGTGGCTCCCAACAACATTTTTCTTCGCTACTAATAAAACCAAAACTGTCCAAATCCTGTTTTATTACTCGGCTGTCAAGTAATGCTTGTTGGAATTAGGAACGTAACACTGGTCTCTGGAAATAGTATATTTAATGCTTACGTTGCGGCATTAACCTAATGCCTTCTACAGAGCTGATGTTGACAGACAGATTTTGAATTTTGATGGCGCTCACTTTGTAAAAAGTATGTGCGCCACTATCTGTGCATTGAGTTTGCTTATATGAATAATAAATATATTAAATACTTTGCGATGATTTTATATATAAATATATATGTATATAAGCAATCAATATGATTTTTAACCACAGGAAGGCGATAAAGAAAAGAGGAAGCAATGATATAGTATAATGAGCATGTACACCAGGAATTAAGAATCCAACGACCCTTTGATAAAATCAGGATTAAAAAGGCCATAACATACTATATGAACCCAAGAAAGGGATATAAACATATACACAAATTATTTGTCAAAAATGACAAGCCAATAATTATGTATACTTATTTGAAAGACTTTCAATGATCATACTATGATTAAGTTAAAAATATACGTATAATAATTTCATGCTCAACAAATCAGACCAATGACCAGTACATGTGCTATAAACACATAACATTAAAATATAAATTAAAATGCACACTAGTCACCAAACCAACCCCCGGGGCCAGGCAATGCTGACACCCCAGGTGCAAGCTTAGAGACCAGTAATATCAAACTGTCATACTAAACTCAACCCTAAGTGTGACATAAAGCCAATCCCCCCTCCCTCAACCCTAAGGTCAGGCAATACTGACACCCCAGGGCCAAGCTAGCAGACAATACATTACAGTCCACCTACACGACTCACCCCCGTGACCTCCAATGGTATCACGAAGACAAGCAAGCAAGTGGACATTTGTATACGGTGCATTACTTTATAATGACATAACTAAAATGTCAATGGTCTAATTTAGTTGAACATGAAACGACGTGTTTTTAATATATAGTTGACCACTGCTTTGAATATTTTATCCCTATTCTTTTCAGGTTTTAGAATATTATCAAAAGTATGATTAAAAACCCCAACTAAAGTGAGGTCAACAAATAACTGATACCTATGCCTTGTATGTCGTGTACAGTTTAAAAGATAATGTTCAACTGTATCCATAACATTACAGGTGTCACAAAGGCCAGTTGGATGCAGGTTCATATTAAACAATACACTATTTACGGCAATATGCCCAGATAATAATTTGAACAAAAGAACATCTGCCTTACGACTAGACATAGGCACACAGGCTCCTGTTGTAACACAAGGCTGAAGATGATGGTAAAAACGGCCTTTGTTAGAATACATCCATTCCTCCTGCCACATGTCAACGAAGTATGGCTTCAAACGAGCCATAACTTCATTGACATTCAGAGGGGCCGGTACAGTGATGTTGATCAAAGACAATGCTTTTTTGGCCAGCTGATCAGCCATTTCATTGCCTCGTATGTTACAGTGAGCCGGCATCCAATCAAAGGCCACCGTGACACCTCGATACGACAAAGTTGTAACTGCATGCATTATTTCATACAGGAGAGGACAACTCTCCGATGGATTGAAATTACGTAATGCATGCAGGGCACTTATTAGGAATCAGTAAAAATTACGACTCTAAATGGATTAAAATCACTAATCCACTGTATAGATAGCAAAATAGCTACCAGTTCAGTTTTAAATACTGATACATGGTCGCTCAGACGCTCAAAACGACTATACTTTATCTCCGGAACACAAAACGCGGAGCCAGTTTTCCCTGTATCCGGACACTTGGACCCGTCCGTATAAACATGTAAATATGCATTCCAATTGGAAAAAAATGTGCTCTTTAGCGCACAACTGAATGAGATTTGGAGGGTCACTCTTCTTAATTTTCATGTGTAACTGATCAGAAACCAAAGAACTAACAAACTGCCATGGCGGAAAAACATAAGGAGAAAACTTAAGTAATGAAAAATCCTGAACAGAAAACTTTACCCGTATACTGAAAGGCTCAGCACGGCGCACACCAGTGTCAATAAAAAACTTATCATACCAAGAGTCATCCAAAGTACGACTCGCTGGATTATTGTACGAGGTTTTTAATTTCAATGCATATTTCACAGTGCATAATTTACGGCGTATAAAAAGAGGAAACTCATTACAAGCAACCTGCAATACATTTAATGGGGTATTAGACATAGCCCCAGTACAGATACGCAACGCCTTGTACTGAATAGAATCTAATTTCTTTTTGAGCGTCTGAGCAGCCGAATCATATACCTGGCAACAATAATCTAGGCGAGATCTGATCATTGCCCTATATAATAAAAGTAAACACTTCTTATCTGCTCCCCATGTTGTGGACGACACAGACCTCATCAAATTTAGAACTTTGTCACATTTCGTTACTAAATAATTAATGTGAGGAGCCCAAGTTAATGTTTTATCAAAAATCAAACCAAGAAATCTAAAAGTAGTAGACACCTTAAGGCGAACACCATTCAAAAATAATTCTAGCACAACTGGCAGTGGACGCCTGGTGAATATTACTGCTTCAGACTTGGTAGGGGAGAATTTAAATCCCCATTTCTTACCCCAGGTCACAATATCAATAAGGCCCTGCTTGATATACTTAACAACCACATGGAAATTTCTACCCGAAAACCAAATGGCCTTGTCATCCGCAAACAGGGAGCATTTAAGTTTGCTATTTACGGCTAAAGGGAGATCATTGATCATAAGATTAAATAATGTAGGGGAGATAACACTACCTTGAGGGGTTCCATTTTGAATGTTAACTGAACGAGAATAATCTTTATTAATTCTAACTTTAATAAAACGATTCGTCAGAAAACTGTTTACATATCCTAACATTCTACCTATAATACCATAATTCATCATTTTTATCAGTAACCCCTTCCTCCAGACCATGTCGTAAGCTTTCTCTACATCAAGGAAAACAGACAACAAAAACTCCCCATTAGCTAGGGAGTTCCGGATGTCTGTCTCCAAAGTCACGGCATGGTCTGCAGTACACCTACCACGTCGAAACCCGCTTTGTACGGGCGAGAAAATGTTATTTTTATCCAGAAACCATAGTAACCTATTGTTTACCATTTTCTCCATTAATTTACCCAAGGTGGAAGTGAGGGCGATCGGTCGATAAGAGGAAGGCAGTGAACTATTTTTACCAGGCTTAGCCACAGGAATAACTACAGCCCTTTTCCAGGGCGCAGGCAAACGCATGCGAACCCAGACAGTATTATACAACAACAATAAAACATCAAGCCAAGTATCTGGAAGATGACGAAAAAATTCATATGAGACTCCATCTTCACCAGGTGAAGAGTTACTGGATGAATGAATGGCCTGCTTTAATTCAATTAAGGTAAAATCTTCATTAACAGGCATTTCATCAAATTGAATGTTATCAAGTGAATTTTCATGCAACAATTCCATTTCCTGCTTATTGGCAATAAAGTCAGGGTCATAGTTCTCATCGCTGCTAACAAAAGCGAAACTGTCAGCCAGCACATCACATTTTTCTAAATTTGAACTATACAAAATATCCTCTTTACTTAAAGTAGGAACAGATAATGATTTTTTATTGCCATTAATGGCTTTAACATTGTTCCATACTTTTTTAATACTAGTCTGACTATTTATGGTCGAGCAAAAATTTCGCCAGGAACCTTTTCTAGCGCTTTTAATTACACGCTGTGCTACAGCTTTTTTTCTTTTGTACTCAACAATATCAACATACAGCCTAGTACGGCACGCCCTATTTTTAGCCTTCCTCCTATCTTTAATTGCCCGATCACAATCATCATTCCACCAGGGTACTGGTTTTTTAAAAGGGGGATTCCCCGAAGTTTTAGGAATAGAATTATTCGCAGCTTCGTTTATCGCACCTATTACGTTAGTTTCAAATACATCAACATCATCACTGAAAAGATTATTTGTCAAAGTATTTTTAATATGCTTGTCAAAAGCATTCCAATTAGCTTTCTTTAATTTCCAACGACGAGGTCCACCAGTTCCACCAGATACCGGAGATATGCCGAAAGATATAGAAATTGGAAAGTGATCACTTCCACAAGGGGAAGTATGATCAACATTCCAGGTACAATTACTGGATATATCTTGAGAACACAAGGTGAGATCAATACAGGACAAGGTACCAGTCCTGATATTGAGTCTCGTACCTGACCCATCATTTAAGAAAACTAGATTATTATTGTCGATAAAATCACTAACAAGCTTACCATTACAATCACTGGAAAGACTACCCCATAATACATTATGAGCATTGAAGTCCCCGGCAATTATAAATGAACCAGACATATGGGACTTTAATAAATTAAAATCATCCATATCAAGCTTATTACATGGGTTGTATAAATTGACAACATTAATTAATTTTCCACTTTCTGTTGATATTTGGACAGCTTGACATTCAATGCTTTCAAATGCTGGGAGCTTAATTTCAGTATAAGAAATTTCTCGTTTAATAAATATAAGTAGTCCACCATGATCCTTACCAATTCTATCCTCCCTAATGGGAACATATCCTGGTAAAGTGAAATTTAAATTTGGTTTTAAAACAGTTTCTTGGATACATAGCATATCCGGTTTAACCGGCAGACCAAATATATAATGTTTAAACTCTTGGCCATGCGCACAGATGCCCTGAATATTTTGTTGTAAAATATTGAAAGCCATGATGACAGCGATGATTAATAGGTGCCTAAACGAAGCCATTAAGGAGCTGATGTTGTACTGGAAACAAATCTATATATACAGCTGATTACATACAAAGTGAGTACTGTTCACTTGCAGTGTGCCCGAGATCATTGAAAAGGGTGTTGAACATATATAGGATAACAATAAAAAGTGTGAAATCTTGCTTGCAAAGTGAGTACTGTTCTTACAAAGTAATGCTTGTTGTTTATTTTTGCTCCCCTGCAATGCCATCATCGATGTACCTTTGCCCTTCAATGAGCTACCATGGGCCTAGTTATCTTTGAAAATATATATGCCCCTGTGGATATACCGAAAGGCAATACGTTAAAAACGTAATAATTATTTTCCCAGCAAAATCCGAGATAAGCTCTGTGAATTGGGGATATCTCAATGTGGTGATAAGCTGACGAAATATCGAAAGTAAATAAAAAATCACCCTCATCAAAAAGCTCTTTGGCAGTGGAAATATCTTCCATCTTGAATTTCTCTTTGTAAATAAACAAATTAACATGACGACAGTCCAATAGCAGCCTGCATTTTCCATCTTTCTCGGCGACTGTCTATGGATTAACTATTGTGGGGGGCTGATCTACTCGAGTAATGCAACATTTGTTCTCTAACGCCTGAATTTGATTGGTCACAAAATCGGAATGATCTACAGCAAATCTGTTGTTTTTTAGTACAGTTTTAGTTTTAGTTTTAGTATTTTGTAACCGTTCCGAATTCCATCCATCACGTAAGAATTTGCCCCGGACTCCTCCAACTTTTTCGCATGTTTAGCAAGACGACCGCAAGGCGAATCGATAGAGCCTCTGATCGTCCCCGATTGGCTATCTGCATGCTGTGACTCGGTGCCATGCACTCGAAAGACCCCCTCTCCCGAATACATTGTATCAAAATTTATATCTTCACCGCTCTGGACACCTGCCCCTGAAAACAATGTATCTGATACCCGCGTCTCTTTAAATCCTACGTTTCCCGCCGGCTCGAAGCCCGCCGTTTGGACATTTTCATGAAAATCTACATTCTCCTCATCAACCAGTATATCTATGATCTCCCCATCATAACCGTAATAAAACAAAGGATTACTTAGCTGATTGACCATGTTGGCGGCCGCCCTCTGTTTCGCCACCTCCGGACAATTAATCCTATAATGCCCAGGCCTTGAACACGCAAAGCACACAGGGGGCCTGGCTGCCGCCCCAGGTATCCCCGCCGCCGGCACATGCTGGAATCGAATCGGCGGAGCTCCGGGGAAAACTTCGCTGCCCCAAGGGAAAGCCGGACTCGCCGTTGTAAAGGCACCACGGCCTCCCCTGCCTCGTCCTCGGCCGCCTGCCCCGCGACCCTGCTGCTGTTGGCGTTTTGCCTTTATGCTGGCCCTCGATTCGCTCTTCCTAATGCGCTGCTCGTCCTCCTCGTCCGAGGCGAGATCCTCCTGTTTGTATTCGTTCACTACTCTCCACCCGTATTCCGACTTATCTGCTAATAGCAGCGTGTTTTTGTCGCTGTTTAATTTCTTTAATACCCAGATCCAGCTTTCCGATCGCTTCTTCGCTTCGCCCCCCGGTAACGTCGTCACGGGCTTCCTCCACATTTTGGAGAACCGATTCGTTGAACTTGTACTGCTTCTCGTTGCCCTTCTTCTTAAACACGTATGACCTGTCGATCGTAGATTTTAGCCGCTTCATCTCCGAAACTTGCTCGGAAGCGCGCCGTTTATCAGCGTTCTCCATCACCGACATCTTTGTTTCTATTATAGTCCCCATCATGCCTAGCATATCGTTGTTGTTTTGCTATATAGCCTTCGCGATTTCCTTCGAAATTAAGTCCGAAAGCACGACTGTATTTCCGCTTCCCGGGCGCTGATCCACTTGCCGCACTGGGGTATTGCCACAGCCGTTCCCCGCGACATTAATATCGTCCGAGTTCTCGTCCGCCATGCTGTTACAAAATCTAAAAGCCTCGAGCATAAAATTTGACGTGTTGCACGCTTGAGAATTCACCCTAGAATGATCAGACCAGTAGCCGCAGCTACGAATAACCGCATGGCCCTTAGCCACGCCCCCTTTTCACGTGCCCCCATGGCGACATTACCCAGAATCGTACAAACATCAATTTTCGTCTCCACTTCGTGCCTACACAAATTACATGATGGTGATTAAAAGGTGATGGATTATCGCTCAAAAAGCAGACAAGACGTAGTTGTGTTTGTGTGGGGGCGAGAGGGACGTCATTGGCTTAAAAACTGATGTGTCGGTATCATGTGTCTTGTATGAGCGCAGAAAACATGATATACCGTCATTACCATGATTACTGATACCCCAGTTTCCGACACTCTACTCCTACCATGGCCCATGCCCTCGTCTCCCGTCCGCAATACGCGCTGTTGTACTACCAGTAAATTATCAAACTAATACACTAAATTAATGTATGTATGTAATCTAATCAGTGTCAACAGCTGCAATTGACAGAAGAAAAAAAATCCCTGAAATTCGAAGTGCATTTCCAAAACAAATCTTTGTGCACAAGATTTCAATTTTGGGAATTGAAAACTTCAAAAAGCTCCACCAGGCCAATTGTGGTTTGTTAGCATTATAATTATATTTCAAATGATCGTTTCCCTACAAAAATTAGGGCTCAAAATACTGGTACAATCTACATCTTACATAATAATGGAGAACTCAAATGTAAAAAAAACTTTTTTATTTGAAATTGAATTAGACGTTTTAAATAATATGAAATAGAATGAGCATGTCGTGGCCGAATGGTTAGAGTGTCTGACCCGGAGTGCTACAGCTGGCGTGGGTTCGCTCCTCGCCAGTGACCGCTTACATATATACTCGCCTATTCACAAGGCGCTGGACTGATTCGGTGTCCAGGGTAAAATGGACTGATGGTGGAACTAGTTGCTACGCTAGACCTTCGCCAGCGGAGGCACTTGGGGAATAAAGTACCTGGCTGTCTTTCAGTGACCGCTATATAAATCCACTCACAGTAGTACATCGCACACACCTGGTCAGAAAAAGGGATGGGTCTATATGTACAGTCAGGAGGTGTCAATGCACTGTAAATAGGTTACTTGCACAGCCTGCACAGCACGGGACCTCGACTGCTACTGACCCGGTCTCGACCACCCTAGGAAGCGACGGGGTTACTGCAAGCGTCTAACTACCTCTGTAAGAGGGTGCTCCTAGTATGAAAGGACGAACGTCCGGAACAACAACACAACACATAGCCTAGAAGTGAGCAATGAAATATTCTTGCCTCTGTTTCTGGCTTTATCTATTGTCTATTTCATATCAGTTTTATGTAGACCAGCAGATTGGATTGATGGTAGATCGATGGTTATAAACACATCAACACATGATGGCCCCGTGGGGCTTCCGGGGATTGACCTGGGATGTCGTCGTGCACACCGCAGGTCATGGTAAGAATAAGCCTCAGCTCCTCAGAGAGCTTGTCGTAAGAGGCGACTGAGGCACCTGTGGGGTTCCCTGGTGTGAAAAGGAATAGGACCCCACCCGTGTGGTTCCAGGGTGTGAAAAGGAATACGACCCAAGGTTGTGATATGACTAAAATATAGTTGAAAGCGACATTATTCATATTCACTCACTCAACACATGATGTGATGGGAAATAATTTGTAAATACTGGCAATTAAGGCTAATTAGACCGGTAGTCTTAGAAAGGTGAAAGGATGCTTGACCTCTGGATCATGATGATCTACGTGTTCAATCTATATTGACCATTTACCAACATTTGCACTGAATGCAAATGTGATGCAATTTCAGTTCAATTATTTTTATTGCTTGACTCTAGTCTACAGTTATATAAAGGTTGGCAGAATAACACGATATAACATGAATAAACAAATTGTTGTGGATGAATATCCTTGCTATAACTCCAGGTGGGAAATAAGTGGTTACAGAAGCATATCAACTAGAAGTCTGTAACCTTAGATTAAACTAGCTAGAATGCATTGGGCATGCCTCCCTACTTTAAACACATGATGCTGCGCAGTAAAATTGCATCTGTCGTGTTCATGCAGTAAAAAAAAATCGAGTGATGCATCACAGGAGATGAGCTGATGCTGGAATTCAAATACTCCGCCTATGAAATGTATACAATAGTCTCACCCATTATCCCCCGATTGTGTGTCAACACTGCATCTCCTGATCTTTCTGGGTAGAGACTGTGCAAGAGTCTTGTGGTGTAGGTGGTTTGGTGATTGCAAGTGACATCCAGCTATTGTTACACACTTCTAGTTGATTTGCTTAGGGTGGTTGATTTGCTTAACTTGTATTTCAGGTTACCTCTCCTAGAATACCACCAACCTGTCTTCAGATCTGCACAAACATGACTTTGTTGAGTGTGATTCAACATGCATGTATCCATAACCTGTCCGGTTACCACCTCAAATTTCACAGCAACCTGTGAATATGTTACTATGCCCAAATTCCTTATTTCCAGCCCTGATAATTGCTAACTAAGCATTATATGAATGCTTCATATTTATTTCCCATCTACTTGAAGATATCAATTTTCAAAATTGAGATCTGGTGCAGCATACTATAGTATTATGAACCACTAATTTCATGCCCTAAAAGTCGGTGGCTGGATAGCCATCAAAGATTGAGTAATTGCTTGTCACAGGTCTCCCATGCTCAATACAGGATGTGTGTGGTGTGGGGAGGGTGGTGACATGACTAAAGTGGTAGAAATTAAGCGAAAATACAGTCATATTTCAACATGGTAGTCATATGCTTACACTGACATACCGGTATTATAGAATCAATTATTGCCAATTCATGTTTGTTGCATTGATTGGTATGCTCACCAACGAAGATTGGATAAATGTGAGATATTAAGATTCCACATGTTCAAAGGTTAAACACACACAGTACATACATGTGTTTTTTACAGTGTATAATGAAACAGAAATGCAACCATGAATATGGACCCATTTGTTGGGCAGTACCCGATAATATACTCATCTTAATTATGGTGCAGAGAACCTAAAATGGAGTTGTTATGGAAGAATAAAGAAGATAAATTATTTTAGTCTCTGATATGGCAATGTTCAATATTATTAAGTTCAAAATTAGGTGATTTATAACAAGTATATTGTTTCAAGCCTAAAATAGTCCCTAATCATGCTAATATACATACATTACAAGCGTCTAGTCCGTCATTCATAATCCAGCCGTCGTCCATTAGAGAATATCCGCGTCCATAATCCAAAGACCTATTCCATTTCCATATAACAGTATTAGCACCAAATTCAAAGACAAAAGTATACATAAACATAGGCTTGTTTCCTGCAAGAGAGAAGCGGTCAACAGTTTTCAATGATACCGGCAAGACATCATGATGTTCCAAAATATCAAATCCGTATCGCTGATCAGTATTCTTAATCCATAATATTCGTTATAGAGTCGTCATCTAAAAAATGATGTATCTCAGTCACGCTTTGATTGTGACTGTTCATATGAGTACCATGAGGATCTTGGAAGTACATGGGTTCATACGGCCCCTAGCCCCGGGTTAAGCGGAATTAGACACAAGTTACGAAACGTAGCGCCATAGATCTTGCACGCTACGTTCGTATTTTGCTATCAGCATGCGATATGTATCGCCAAATTTGAGAAACTTTGAGTGGAGGCGCTTGGTGGAATAGCCCTGTTTTATAAATTTCTGCAACAATGTTTTGTGACGTTGATTAAAATCATCACATTTAACACAGGATCTAGCAAATGCTACTAAGCGAGATATGTATACGCCATATGGTCCCACTGGAATATTACTATCCAGAAAGGGATAGTTTACGATGTCGAAATTGTAATCATCTCTTTTGTCATAAAGTCGACGAGAGAGAATGCCCGCTTCATTTTTTATAGAGATAGAGATCTAAATAAGATGTGCCTGTAGGGCTATCTGTAGTTTCCTTCAAATCCAGTGAAGGTGGATATATAACCTTCACTGCGTCATTTATATAGCGATTATCCACAGCGAGAAGATCGTCTATATAGCATTTGGTGAATGAGAAGGAACGGGCTTTGAATGGATCGGTTTTTGAAAGCGCCTGCATATAGTCATATTCATAAGAGAACAGATACAGGTCACCAACAGGGGTGCACAATTAGTACCCATTGGAATACCATAAGTTGTTATATTGTGTTGCCAAATTTCACATAGATATTTTTAATGAGAAATTCAAGCAACTCTATAAACAAAGAAACATCCCATGAATGATATCTCTTGTATGTAGTCGAGCTAAAGAAATGCTTTTTATATTTCCTGACATTAATATATCTACGGTCAGTTTTCATGAACACAGATACTATTAATGAACTTATACGGTCAATAAGGTCCTCATGAGGGATTGTAGTATAGAGAGTCGAGAAATCCCATGTGGATACATGTCTGTACGGTATGTGACCTTTAGCATCAAGTTCTTCCGTAAGACATTTTTTGAGTTTTTCAATATCCACATACATTCAACGCCAGAGTTCTTGAAAATAGTGGCGCAATACCTTTCCCAAAATGCTTTTACCTCCTGAAGGGCCCTCGTCAATAGGGTTGAAAGAAGCTTGGTGGTGCAGCTTCTAGAACCAGCTATGAATCTAGCTTTGTATGGTGATTTATGCATTTTGGGAGTCCAGTATATTTTTGGTATGTCGCTATGATTGGTTGGAAGACAAATACCTCTTTTCCTTGAGAAACTTTTTGTGATTGTTAAATAAATCTTCCAGAGTAAATGCAGTTTGGGAGTAAGTAGACGTATTTGATGAAGATATGTCTACACTCAATTCTTTAACCAGCACCTGGTAATAGTAATATTTACATATGAATATTATATTATTCGGAGCTTTGTCTGCTGGGACTATGACGAATTTACTCTGGAGATTTGCTAGAACTTCTTGCGAATTGAGGTTTCTCAGTACTTGTTTTGCTAGGGGAAGAGAACTGTCAATATGGCGGATTGTTTCAACGACCTTGCTCTTGGTGAGGTCCAGCCAATCAGCGAGTACTGTAGGTTCAACTTTTTCTCGCTTAGACCAGCAGGGGTAAGATGTACTTGGGGTGATTACGGTAATACCTCCAATAATTCAATCCCCCTATCTGAATTCAATCACCCCCAATTTAGGGAAAATATTCAATATCTGTGGTTCTAATAAATTTATTCACCCTTTAAACATTGAAATAACGAAGAAATATGGATTATATGCATAGTTTTGAACAGTTTTGTCATCTTCTGGTTCTAATTGTTTTGATCACCCCAGATTTTATGGTTGGAAATTTCACTTCCTGTGAAAGTATTAATTAGAGGGATTACCATAAGGCTTATTAGGCCATCCCCCCAAAAAACTTGTGTTTCAGGTGACCCTGCCTTCCCAAAATAAAAATTTTTGCTCAAAATTTCCAATAACTTTTTCAATCCTTAACAATTTAACTTTTCTATGTTGTGACGTGAATGCATAACGCAGGAGATACAAGTAAATCCAGCTATCCAGCTTTAAATTTAGCACAAAAATTTGAAATATATGCTGTAAGAGCAAAATAGTCAAACAAATAATATAAGCCAACCGATCAACCTACCTACTCATCTTTTGATGAAACTCATTACCTGAAACACACAATGTATTATGAATGGCCTTATATTCTATGGACTGGTTAGCTCACTTAGACCATTGATCCTAACCTGTTACATCAAGCAAGCATCTTATTTCAATCTCCTGAACAGTCAATCTCGGGTGAAATATTCCAGAAAAGTCCACAGCTTTAATTTCTTGATGGATTTAGAAATTTTATCCAAATTACCAGTAATATGTATACCACATACTGTAACAGATGAACATCCATCCAATGGCAGGGTTCACATTATTCAACACATATATAATGTAAAAAAAAAAAAATTCAGGGCACAACAAAATTATAACAGATTAATGGATTTTTTCTAAATGTGTTATGTGGATACCTTGTCACAATATATTGGCTTTTATTGCTCAGAATACGGTCGATACTTCATGTAGGACCTATTGTCTGGGTCTTTGTGTCGCTGAAAAGGCACAGGTCTAGACACATTGTTGTCCCCAGACTTGGCTATTGTATGCATTGTCTCGTGATGCTTACATGAAGTATGAACCCAGAATACTGTCTCAAAAAATAATGTTTCCTTTTCTTGACATGCGAAATGGATTTAATTCACTGCAGGCCTATCTAGTACACCTTCAGCTCAGATATTACTCAAACAATCACCATACAATTTGTACAAATGAGTCAAAAGGCACTGTACCAGAATTACAGGTAGTGTGTTATAAACACAAACACACATATGTCCAGTTGCAGAGAAAGGAAAACTCCCTTGAAGAAATTCGGAAATGTTTCACATGTATACATCTTACCCCTGGTGATACATGTATGTGTATTATCTTGATTATAGATCACTTTAAGCTTGAAACAATATATTTGTTATAAATCATCAATTTTCAACTGAATAACATTTAACTTTGCAATATCAGAGACTCAAGTAATTTATTACCTTTATTCCTGAATAACAATTCCATTTTAGGGTCTATGGACATGCTGATTTTGACCGTGGAACATATTTCATTCATGATAATTTGTTTGGCATCTCTGACCATAACGACCATAGTCAATCTTCACATGTACTCTCACTAAAGTAGTACTTGTAGTTGATCTGAACAGAATAATGTGGAAATCCTTTGTGTACCCTCTAGAATAGAATATTGAGTGGGATTTGAAGCTCTGATGTACCAGTTCCTACTGCTTATTGTTTCGAGCTTTAAGCACTAAATCTATGGAAACCCATTCTTATTGGAATCTGCCTTTTGCACATTATTGAGAATACAAAGAAAAGTATGTCCATGTTGTGACCAGTGATTTCAGCTGATGTAGTGGTTTTCATAATTCACTTGTCCTATATTTTAACTCATAATGTTGATGGTTTAATACAACTGTCCCAAATAAAAATTAAAACAAGAAAAATTAAGATTTCCCAAAACACAAAATGACAAATGATTCTAACAATTTTATATAAAACACCCCAAAATGTTGTTTTTAAGAAAAGTAATGAAATTTATTTTGTTCTGAGCTATTTCCTTAATTATTTTTGTCAATCTAAGGTTATTTTGAAGATAATCTGTGCAAAAATGTTTGAGTGAAGTAACGGGATTATTTTCTTAACACACTATACAAGAATATTTTCTTACCTGACTCCCCAACAATTATACAGAAACAAGAAAGAACGGAATCAACTTATTGTAACAAAATATATCTTATAAGATTATTTTATCAAGTTTTTGCAAATAAGGTTGAAAAATGTCATTATTGTCAATGCTGGATAGGAATACATTGTACACGTGTGAGAAAGGAATATCTCTGGCTCAGTCAGTAAGTTGGAATCAATATGTACATTAAGAGGTATTTATAATTTTTTCTATTGAAATATGTTTTATATTAAAACCTAGAAGTCGAGGCAAACATACTTTCCTGTATGTATATCTACACCTCTAACATCTCTAACGTTTTTATTTTAAAACAAATTCTCTTGTAAACTGTAACGTGATCAATCACTTTGTTCTGTGAAAATATTAATTCTTTTTTTGTAAATATAATAATTAAATATTTATTTCCCTCAAAAACCAAGTGTTTGAAGATTCAGAGACTATATACCAGCAAAAAATGTTCTGAACTATATATATTGTTCACACAAAATTATCAATTTAGCAATTCAATATATTGGATTGTAGACATTAAGGTCGGAAAGAATAGTACGGCTGGATGACTCCCCCATATCAACCCTCATGAAGGGAGGTCATTCGTGCGACCTGCTTAGTTGTAGGAGGCGCTCGTGTTGATCGACTGCTTCAAAAGGTTAGTTTTTTCTCCCAAATTCCGAAAATGTATCAAATATCTCCACAACTAACCCGTAGCTAACATGCAAAATAATTCATGAGCGATATTATCTTCATAATTCACTGATTATGTAATTAACGCTGTCAATCTTGGAGCATACATCAATTTGAATCACACAAGCGTCAGCAGTTCGCATCAAGATGACCGTGTGAGAGAACATCGTCAACAGCTCAATCAAACACATAACTGTCATTATTAATTGTCTGTGTAGGCCTATGTTATTACCCGAATACAGTGCACAACGGCCTGTCCTTACGTCATGTCGAACCCGACTTGTATTGGCCGAGTTGAAAGCTGTATTGGGCGGGTTGAATGTTGTATTGGCCGAGGTCAACGAGTGCAGCCGTTACTAGCAGTAAGGACCGACGACCGGAGGAACAGACGACAGCGGTGTTTGCTCAGCGCGATGGCGAGCGCAGAGCGTGTTATTCAAGGGTTCGTAGGCGGAATTCTAGAGCTTGAGGAGATATGTGGAGACGATTTAAAACGGTTTAAACCTGTTACAGACCAAGAAACGGATGCTGCCACTCAAGCTCGGAAAAACAAGAACACGGCCAGTAACTGTCAATTAATAAAAATATTATGAATCACACACAAGGCTATTCTATGGATAACAACTTCTTTATTGCTGTGGAGCTGACGTTTCGTTGGAGATACTTCCAACTTTTTCAAAGCTAATGATCTACATGATTGAAATTGTAGTTTAAGGGCCGCTTCCCATTCGGATTTCGCGGCCCATCAACTCAATGTATTATTCGAATTTCGCGGTACATTACTTTGTTTATTGAATATCTTTTCCAGCGCTAAATGTATAAATAAATAAATAAATAAATAAATAAATAAATAAATAAATAAAAAGATAAATAATAAATAACAATGAGAGATTAGTAGAGATATACATTGATTGAAATTGTAGTTTAAGGGCCGCTTCCCATTCGGATTTCGCGGCCCATCAACTCAATGTTTTATTTGGATTTCGCGGTACATTTCTTTGTTTTCTTTTAATATCTTTTCCAGCGCTAAATATATAAATAAATAAATGAATAAATAAATAAATAAATAAATAAATGAATAAATAACAATGATAGATTAGCAGGAGATATAAATAGAAATAAATAAGAGTCGCTATGTACAAGTTCGTAAGTCTCTTTCGGGGTTTTTTGGTTAAGCTATACTAGTAAATATGAGTTCACTGTAGGTCTAATGGCGTGGATGATTCCTTTGTCTTGGTACCCCTTTGTACGCACAAAGCCGTCCAGGAAAAACTGGGAGAACCATGGACGTCTTCAGGATTTTTCGAATCGACTTCCCTAACGACGCCCTTGGGAACAGGGTGGGTTCTTCCAGAAATCTGTGCCTGTAACAATTGCTTGGAGTGTGTATTGGGGCACAGGACGGCAGGTCTACGTCCTATATTGTGTGAAAGTCAAAGGATGATATTCTGTGTTGAGGCGTCATTTCGGTGTCATATATGGGGTAGCGTGTCTGTGTGGTTTAGGATTTGGTATTCTGGTTGCTCAGTTTGGTGGGGTAGCGTGTCTGGCGTGGTACAGGGTCGAGTATTCTGGACGTTCTTGTGGATCGACGATGATGATCTTCATCATGTTCATCTCCATTTGGTGCTGTTTCATAATATTTGTCGTCATCGGTGTTCTGTTTCATGGCTGGTCTTACTCGTCTGTGGTCTTCAGTGTGCTGTGCCTGTATTACAAAGAATAGAAGAGTTTGTAGTTTCTTGTTTTCTGGTGTTATTTTTTGCCATCGACTGGCACTATCGTGATTTAAGTCACACATGATCAATAGCAATAAATAATTAGGTACTAAATATTATAAATAAAAATATTATTATAGTTAAAGCCGATTGTGAATGTTTGATATAACCTCCAGTCTTCTGCCCCTGCATGAAAACCGGACGGTTAACATTCGTTAACGAGGGTTGGAAATAAGGGAACACAATTTGGTCGGAGCTCGTTATTAGGAGCTTTTAATTTGATCAGTGAATTTGTCTATGTTATTGCTATGGCATTTTGATTGGTTAGTGTCCAAATTTGATCAGTCATTTCTGATCACTGACCCTTATTTCCGCCCCTGTAAAATAGTTTTGACTCTAAGCGTGCTACATTTATTCAAATTTGGTCCTAGGTGTATTGGTGTCTTGGTGTAACCATATATAGTATTAAATGGTAGAGTGATAGTCAGTCGATTTGATGTAAGCTAGTAAGGTGGAGTATACTTTGTTTATAAGAGGTGGTTTAGGATTTAATATAGAAGCCAACGACAGAGGGACATTTAAGTTTTTGAGTTCGTTTTCCAGTGTTCGGCGATAGAGGTCATGTTTTGGGCATTTGAGTATAAAATGTTCTATCGTTTCTTCTTCGTTGTTGCATGAAGTGCATAGTGGTGATATGTTTTTTATTAGCTTAGATAAGTGAGATTTTAGTCCTGTTTTGCCTAGTCTTAATCTTGTGATGATGCGGTCGTCACGTTTACTGTCTAGCTGGAATCCAGAACTCCTTCTTTTCCCCTTATCTAGAATACTATGTAGCCATCTACCTCGGTTTTCTTCGTTCCATTCCTTCTCCCATTTACTATCTATTCTGGTTTTAATGATAGAATTCAGTTCTTTGGTTCCTAGTCCTATATGCACGTCAGGTGCAGTTTTGGTGAGGCTGTCTTTGGCTGTCCTATCGGCGGCTTCATTTCCCCTAACGTCCACGTGGGCGGGAATCCAAGCTAAAATGGCGTCAATGTCATTGTCTCGTATTTGTGTACATAAAATTTCTATTTCGTGTATGAGGTCAGGTCTGCTGTCGGATTTGGAGTTCTTTATAGATACCAGTCCGCTTAAGGAATCGCTAAGAATAACGGTGGAAACAGGTCGGTTCTGAAGAACCCATTCGAGAGCCTTGATTATGGCGACTAATTCAGTGGTGTATACAGACATATTGTCTGGTAGTTTGAAACCTTCGTGAATGTCAAGTTCTGGTATAACGAATGCAGAACCTGTATTGTGACTTGTGTTTTTGGAGCCGTCTGTATATATTTTCAAGCGATTTTTCCAATGTGTGTCAATATATTCGAGGGCAGTGACCCTTATATGTTCTGGATTGTCCTGTTTGGTGATGTAGCTATGTATATTCGTGTCCACGTGTGGTGTGATTAGTTGCCATGGTGGTCTATTGACCTTGTCAGTGTCAGAGATACAAGAGATAGGGATGTCGTGTTCTTGGAATAGTCGTTCTATCGTGTAACCGAATGGTGCGGAGTCTTTTTCCCATTTCCTTTTTAGGAATTCGTATTCGGTTTTTGGGCCAAAAATTGTGTGGCATGGGTGGTTTTCGCCCTTGGCTATTGTTTTCCCTGCATATTTCATTGACAGCTCTTCTCGTCTTAAATGTAAGGGTTTTTCATTAGTTTCTATTTGTAGACTACATAATGGAGTTCCTTTGAACGCCCCGGTGGCTATTTTTAATGCCGAATACTGAATGCTGTCTATTCTTTTCAAATGGGTCTTGCATGCTGATTGGTAAGCGATTGAACCATAGTCTATTTTGGATCTGATGAGTGTTTGATATAATTTGATTAAGCTATGTTTATTGGCCCCCCAGTTGGTACCCGATACGCACCTCATAAGGTTCAGGTCCTTGTTACACCGAATAATTAATTGGTCGATGTGGTCTTTCCAAGTGAGTTTTCGGTCGAAGATCATACCTAGGTATTTGACACTATTCTTAAACTCGATTTTCTGGCCTCCTAGTGATAGCGTGATGTCTGTGTTTTGTTTATTTGAGAATAGCACACCGGTAGTTTTGACAGTTGAAAATTTGAATCCCCATTTATCGGCCCAGTCGCTGACTGTATTTAGTACCTTTTGCATTATACTTGTTAATTTTTTTATCGAGCCAGCGGATTTCCACATGGCAGCATCATCAGCAAAAAGTGATTGTTCAATTTCAGGATGTTTTGTGTCAATTTCGTTGGCCAGGCCATTAATCAGGATGTTAAAAAGGGTGGGGCTTATGACGCTGCCCTGTGGGGTGCCGTTATCTAGCTGGTGGTCCATGGACATGGTGTTACCAATACGAACTTTGAAGTTTCGGTCATGAAGAAATTTTTTTATCCAGTGTTGTATCCTGCCCTTAATTCCTAGGTTGTTTAATTGGGTGATAATCCCGTCCTGCCATACAAGGTCAAACGCCTTTTCTATATCCAAGAAAATGCCTAATGTATATTGGTGTTTGGCATTACCCTTTTTGATTGAGTGTTGGAGTCTGGCTATGTGGTCTAAAGTACTTCTTTTTTTCCGAAAACCGCTTTGTGTTTTGTTTAACAAGTTGTTGCTTTCCAGGTGATATTCAAGTCTGTTTTTGACCATGGTTTCCATAATTTTGCATAAATTTGACGTGAGTGAGATCGGCCTATATGACTTACTATCTGATGGGTCTTTACCAGGTTTTGGTATTGGGATAACAATAGATGATTTCCATTTGTTCGGGAGTTGTTTGGTCTTCCAGCTCACATTAATTAGTTTTAGGATTAGTTTCTGAGTGGTGTTTGGTAGGTGCTTTAGGATTGTATACCCTAGTTTGTCTTCGCCGGGTGAACTTTCTTTTTTAGAGTGTAAAACTTTTCTGTATTCATTGATATTGAAGTCTCCGTTAAGGTAGTTTTCTATATAATCATTTGTGTCATTTTCCAGGATCGTTTCTTGTTTGATTTTTCTGAATTCTGGTTTCAGGTTGCTATCGCTACTGTTTGATGCGGATGATTCAGCAAGATATTCTGCCTTTTCGAGATTAGTTCTCTTTGTTTTGTTTAGTACGGGTATTGTGTTAGTTGCTTTCCCTTGAATGTTTTTTATTTTATTCCATACTTTCTTTGAGTTAGTTTTCGTATCTATAGTGTTGCAGAAATCTTCCCAGCATCTTGATTTGGCTTCTTTGACGCTTTTTTCTGCTATTCTTTTCAGTTCCTTATATATTTCATGATCACTCTGGAGCCGGCTTTTTTTGAATTTTCTGAGTGCTTTTTCCTTTGCTGCGATGTTCTTTCCACATAGTACAGTTGAGGGTATTTATACAAGTGATAACAAGCAAACAAGGTCACAAAATAATCATTGCACAATAGGTTTCATGAGTTAATCATGTCAAAATAAAGAAAATACAAACAGTGAATATAGCTGTTGTAATCTGCTAATCGTCTAGGCGGGTGAAGACAATGGGTGATTACAGATTAAGTTCAAAGTGGCATCATGGTTAAAGTGACAAAATTATTTAATCTTATATGTGTGAGGATTATACAATTAATAAGAGATAATCACATGGATAAATAGCATAACGTGTGAGAAGTACATAAAGGATAATGGAAAGGATTAACGGTCACGGTGATAATCTCCATCTAAGCTGATAAGGCTGTCATAGGCTTGTGGCGAAGAAAATATTATGAATCGATTGTTTTCGTATAGCCTTAGGATTGACCTTCGCGTCGCCGTATTGGCCCTCGGCCTGCGACCTCGGGCCAATACGGTGACCCTCAGGTCAATACGAAGGCAATACGAAACAATCGATTAATAACATATAATACGCCTTTACCTAATCAATATACCATACCTGATCAATCGGCAACATTCAGAGAGGGGTGCTCCTTGCCATTCAGATACACCAAAATGCCATTTCAAACAAGTTTCAATACCTTTTCTCATTAAAATCGAGTTGTATGTGATTGATTTTCGACTTGGTTATTTGTTTGCTTTAACTGGCTAAGTTATTTTGTAATCATTTTGGCTGAGACAAGTGAAATATTTACTGACAGTCTACCTATTTAGGCTGCACATGTCTTCCAATAAAGCATAGCTAAGTCTTTAGAATATGTTGACATATTCGGTAAATGGTTTATTATTCATATTTATAGGAAAGCAGTTTGTTTGTTTACATTTGAGAATATTATCCTATTTTGCTGTTCAGATGTACATATGTACTATATTATTGTATTTTCATTCTGTTACAGTAAACTGCTGCCCTCTTTATGTGTATTTATGTCTACGCCCTCCTCAAGTTTGAATAAATGTACATTTGTGTATACAGTCGTTTGCCTGTTTATCACGCCCGCCAACCCCTGAGTTTACACATATATTAGCGAGACTGTGAGGAATAGTCACCCCTTCACTGGATTTGAAGGAAACTACTGACATCCCAGATGGAGCATCATATCTGGACCTATACTTTTACAAGTATGATCTGGGCTTTCTCTCACGTCGATTCTACGACAAGAGGGACTATTTCAATTTTGACATATTTAACTACCGGGTAGCAGTAGCCTACTCCAGAAGGACCTCGATATGGCGAATATATATCTCACTTGGTACATTTGTTAGATCATGTGCAGTTTCTCAATGTTTTTGTTAAATATCATACACTGGCGTCAAAAAGCGATCGTAGCATGCAACATATCTGGCGCTACGTTTCGTAATTTTTGTCTAATTCCGCCTAGCGCGGAAATTGTTTTTGGGTGATTCCTCTAGCAACTGAGAATGCGTTCTAATCAATCGAACACTGATGCTGACTATCTCGCTGGAAATTCTTTCGCGAGTCCATTATTACAAAATGAATGTTGTTCACATTTTCGCCTCACAATCAATAAGACCTCCACACATCAAGTTGTAAGTTAGATCTCCATGTACTTCAGGCGAAGTTTGTAATATTCATGTTGAATATATACACTGTCAATTCAATGTAGCTTCTGTCACTGGCTTTATCCTTCCCTCTGTACGGTTTGTTTCCTGAGTATTTCAAAGATAGACTGTCTTTTGTTCGCCTCCTGTATAAACGGTAAGCCCGAAGACTTATTCTGTTATCTTCTTATGATACCCTGGAGAAGGGGTTTACACCGAAAGGTAATCCCATTTGTACGAATTGATAGTGATCAAGCAACGTTCTCATCCGAAATACGCATTCAGCGTCCATAATACGAATCTCTAGAGCAATAATGCTAGCAGTATTATTTAATATAGGGATCTGTCTATCAACGGTCGGCCAAAGAGCGTGTGATCATAGTGTGGTATAAAGTCTGAGCTTTACAGAACTCACATAGGTTGTGTCTCGCCGTATCCTGTTACATACATCAGTTATTCATCTCCTCTCGGCAATACCTGACAAAGCACAAGAACGACTCAGTCTTCGATTCGGTAAGTGAAATCTACAATTTCTCAGCCATTTTCACAGCTATGCGGTAAACGGTGATGTCATCTATAAACTTTCACTATTCACCTATCGTTAACAACAGATTTTCCCCGCATCATTATTCGAAATATGTCTTTTTTGGTAGATAAAACCATTTCCAAACAGGCATGAAGCGAAAAAAAAAACAACAACAACAAAAAACCCAGCAGTTGGTTTCTTGCAAGACAGAAGCAGTCAACAATTTTCAATGGTGACAGCAAGGCTTCCTTATGTTCTATTTGTAAAATCTTTACGACTGAAAAGTGTGTGCTGTTGTAAAAAAAATATTTAAAGACTTTGGGATGTCAATGATGGTCACAAATCCCCTTCCCCTCCCAATACCATCATTTTCATTCATCCAATCCTTTTTTGAGCTTAATGCTGAGGAAAATCGTAAACTCGTACTCTTGGAGCAGTCCAATTCAGATTAATAAAAAATCATAATAACGAAGTGGGGTTCCTTTGAAATTTGCTTCAAAGCCAAAAAGGGCGTCGTTATCGGCACACTGATTCAATGTAGGACACTTTTCTCTTGATTTTTGGCCTAGATACGCAGATACACATTGTCTGCAATAAGTGCCACCCGAGCTATTCCAAATGACAGCCATAATGAATCGCTATTGAATCACTTGCACGATCAAATGTGTAGTTTTTGCGGGAATGACTTCTAGTGTTTAGCACAAATGTATGAACTCTTTTGAGTTGTTTTCAAGTTGTTCGCTCATTTAATCACCATAGTGCATTCATACATACTGTACCCAAAGGACCTTACACTTATCAGAACTATTTAAGATAAGTAGCACCAGACAGAGATCTTGAAAGTTCGCATTCATTGGCATAAATCTGGGCAATTGAAAACTGTTTACCGCTCCCATCTGACAGGAAATGTTTGACCTCGTGGTGTGTCCATCACAAAAAAGAAACACTATTGTTTTCGTGAACTATCGCCGATTTCATTTCTTTCAAATATTTTAGGCCTTTTGTAAACTCGATCAAGACGAACAAATAGATGCATCAGGAGTGCGAGAAATAAAGTAGGTAATTTCCACAAGTTCGGTCTGATCTGGCGCAGTATCCCACTGTCGTGCCCCTTGTGTACTACGGACCGATGCGTGTCCGATTTCCAGGTCAAATATTTTAAAACAGCTAATTTCATTGACTCGTTTACTCATGTGACGTAATGCTTTGTGATGCTGAAATAGGGCCAAATACGCAAACATATTTGGTTAATTGCAAGTCATTTGTGATTGTTGGACATCACCGATCAAAAACAATCTTAGTAAACTCAGATATAATATCACGGAATATTCCCCTGATTTACCATCTTGGTTTACCTAGATTGCGGTCAAAAACAGGATTTCTTGATATTATTTGTCAACTTATTGTCAATAAAAACGGATTAATTTTAAAACACTTTCCTTTTGGTAATTTGACAGAGCTGTTCGTGATATATCTTTGAATTTGAATGTTGACAAAATTACATTTGAATCATTTAGCACCGCGAGTGTCACTTCCGTATTTTGAGATTCAACAAGATCACCACCTAAACTGCTGTGCGATTCTGTTTTCTGAAAGGGTCTTAATTCTGCACACAGCAACCTTCGGCTAAACAATTTGAACAAATTAACGTGCAATAATCTCAGGTATTCACCAATAGCATATCGAAAGAGCTAGAGCGAAGAGATGCCTACCTCGATCACGCACCAAGCCCATAAAAGCGTCCGAACGATTGTAGTCTGACACACGTATATTTTCAAGAGAGACAGCAACACCGTAGTAACACCATTTTTACTATATAGCTGTACGTTGGATATTTTTGACTGGGACTTTTCAGTTGCTCTTGTAGGTAAGAACTATTCTTTTGAATACTTACTCAATCCATTTTGAAAAAATTTGTTCACACATTCTCTTCATAGTACAAATAGTTTCCAGATAATTAATTTTACACAAATTGACGTTTCCTTAAGGAGGTTCCACGCAATTTGAAGATAAAATGTCATTTATTTCGACAAGAGCAAACCTTCAACATTCAAAATAAAGGATAACATTCAGAGGTCACAAGGTTTAATTTTGCATAATCTAGGAATTTATATGGTTTAGCGCTACCCTAATATATGGGATTAGATAGGAATTCTATGAAAAATGCCTCTATTTTCATAGAAAAATCTAATATTTTCTAAGAAGGTGAAATGTCGTTTTCTCCAAATGCCTCAATAGTTTTCTGGAACAATTAATGCGGAATCGGGAAATCTAATAAAAATGGGGCGGGTTGGGGGGGGACGGTGTCGACAGGCTTCTCTTCAAGAGAGTAGGATGTCAACATGGAAAAACCATGCTCATGGGGCCAATTTACCCTGATTTTGGTAAAATCAGAGTGCCAGCGTTACTTCACCGAAATCCTATTGCTTCAAAATTTGGAAAACATATTGTCTAATTTAAAAATCCTTTCACAACTGTTCTTTTAGAAACTTATATTTTCCTTTTCCAATAAATATCTTTTAATTATCGCTATTTTGGTGGATGCGCAGAGACATGCGCAGTAGACCTAAAATTGGATTTGTCAGGAACTTCCTTAATCGCTGGCCATATTCGGAATTGTAAGAAACGTACTTGGAAACTCATTCGGAAAAATGAGTTGACGATTATGTGATTTATGCCGGTAGACATCCGACGAATGACACCAAATGTAACTTTTGATGCCATTGTTTGTTACAAATGGGTACTGAATTAGTTCTTTATGTGGTGGGGCTCAACGTAGGGTGAAATACCACCCGAGTTTTGAGCATTTATGATCATTTTGGGGCTAGTTTTGAGATCAAATATGTGGTGCAAAACAGACTTTAGGTATGGATAGCACGTTATTGCTTTATTTTTCATTTTTTTACCTTTGGTGAATGTATGGACACTTTTGGAGTCAATTGCGGTCAAGCTAAGTTGAAATTGCTTTTCATTTAATAAATATTTTACTATTTATTAATAGCTTTTATGTGAAGTATGTTTCATTGCAAGGAGGGTACCAAGCCAACTTTGGCAATTTGAAGTCATTCTGCGTATCAAATCAGATGATTATATACTAGTTTATCATGCCAATGGGTATAAGAATAATATAAGCGGTGAATGCCTTCCCCAATAGGCCTGGAATCATCCCAATTGTCCCGTCTGTATTTTCCACCAAATGAAACAGTATTTCTCAGTTAACCATCTGTCATTAAAACGCGCTAGACTTCATGTAGTCAGGTATTTAATATTTGCACCGTTGCACAGTTCAACGATATCAGAGCCATAGTTGTTGCTGATTCGGAAATCCCTCCTTTCATCTAGGAGCACCCTCTTACAGAGGTATTTTAGAAGCTTGCAGTAACCCCGTCGCTTACTAGGGTGGTCGAGACAGGGTCAGTAGCAGTCGAGGTCCCGTGCTGTGCAGGCTGTGCAAGTAACTTATTTACAGTGCATTGACACCTCCTGACTGTACATATAAACCCGTCCATTTTTCTGACCAGGTGTGTGCGATGTACTACTGTGAGTGGATTTATGTAGCGGTCACTGAAAGACACCCAGGTACTTTATTCCCCAAGTGCCTCCGCTGGCGAAGGTCTAGCGTAGCAACTAGTTTCACCATCAGTCCATATTACCCTGGACACCGAATCAGTCCAGCGCCATGTGAATAGGCGAGTATATATGTAAGCGGTCACTGGCGAGGGGCGAACCCACGCCAGCTGCAGCACTCCGGGTCAGAGTCAGACACTCTAACCATTCGGCCACGACACGCTCACATATGCGGTTTTTCATTCATAATTCCCATCCCAGGAGAGAGTCTTGTTTGTTTCAACATTTATTATGCGGCAGATAGATTCTTTTGTATACTGTCATTGTTTTTAACGATTTTTTTCCTTAATCGAACTACCGCTTATAACCCACAAAAGGAGGTATTCTCTTTAGATGGATTTTTTCCCCGTTAAGCGTCGCTCTCTGCTGTTCTATTGTCTCGCTCTGAGCCTTTCGGTATATTGTGACGTAATGTTCAGGTATTCCCCAACTCTTTATCAGCCCGACGAGGTCAGTCTAATGGAAAGTTTTGGTTCATATTCCCATAAGGTTACCATATATATTTTCATGAACGATCCAACTATTTACGAACAATAGTCAGTTATATTAATATATAAACCTACTCAAAAACTGACAACTCTCTGTCAAAAGTTCTGCGAACAATAAACACGGGAAGTAACTGCAAAAAAATCATATTGGCACAAGCATGATCACTTGGGAAAGCACGCGTCACCACTTGTTGAGGATAATTTCCTAAATAAATAGAGAATATGTTTAAGTTGCAAAATTGAACACCTACATCAGCGAAAAAATGGGAAATGAATATAGCCATATTGTAGTGACGAAACATTGAAGAATAGCTGTAACTGCTGTGAATCAGGAATTTTCCATTTTTGGCCCAGCCGGCGTTCATATTGTAAATCTTTTACATTATAACTTTTCCGTTCATAGTTACAACTTTTATCTTCCCTTTGCCCTCAGACGAAACACTCTTGTGTGGAAGTTGAATATATGTTTAACAATTATTTTATTGCTCTATTGGATCGTCACACTATTCAACTACTGACCGAGTGCATGGTGTGGCTGTGTGTGCGTGCAACTATATAGTCAGGAATTATAATAACATAAGCGATTAATTGCGATAGCGGTTCGTTGTCTTTATTTCACGTCACTATTGCACATTAAAGTCCAAAATCAAGATGAAAAAAATGATAAAAATGAAAACAAAAAAATTTATGACTTGGAGTTTCGAACCCAAAAGTTGGCTTTCCTTTGATTTATAGTCCAACACTCTAACTGCCCATTTTCTAAAACTCGTAATATTATTTTGATAAATCTCTTGTCGGTGAAAAGTCAGAATACAACAATTCAGTATTTTCTCTCTCAAGCTAATAACCTTTGAAGTAAATACGAGGAAATTATATTTTCGGTTTATAAACGCAACACACTAAGGAAAAAAATACAGTCAAACCAAACACCTTTTTTCCGAACAATTGGACAGGCTAGTTATTCTCACTGGGGAAATCTATCACGTTATAATGAGATTGCAAACGGGTATATATATCCTTGAAATATCTGCTGTGATGCCTACCGCCTGAATTACAACTGAAACTTTTCAGCAACATGAATGTCACTCAGGTATTTTCGATACTGAACAAAGACGAGAGATCCTGAAGGATCTTGGCGCCCACCATTGTCCGATAATTGTAAGCTAATGACTAGAGGATCTTTTTGTCCATTGGTACTAAGAACAAACGATTGATTTGTAATTTTGTTTACAGAATTTCGAATCTGAGCGAAAAAGATCGGAAAAGGGACACTGAAAAATACCAAGATATAATCTAAGTTTCAGGAGTTCCAAGATTTCTAGAAACTGTACTTATGTCGGTTGTTATAATACAAGAGAAATGAGCAAAGTTAGTCTGAAAGTGAATGTACATGTACGGAAGATCCTTCGCCTTTGTTTTGTATTATTTTTTTTTTTCACGTGTCATCATGGAAGCGAGGACCAATCTCTTTGACACTTTGGCATGAGCTATGAAACATACTTAAGATTTCAGAATTAGGAACGAATGCTAATTCTGTTCTGTTTACTGGGCTAGTTTGAGATATCTCTTTTAAGATACCATGCTCGAAAATAGTAAGATGGTACAAGGGATCCGGTCCGCGCAGTAATGTTGAAACTTCAAAAGTGTGTGAATCCTGATTATCTCCCTTGGATCGAAACATGCAGTAGTCTACAGTTGTCGAGTTGTGACGTTGAGTCACAAGAGTGACGTCCCTTCATGTAGCCGACCCACCGGCAGACGAAAGGGTGGAGCAGTTCACTTGCTACTGCATGGACTAAAGAAAACTGATTTAAAATTTGAAGAAATACATTTAAATTTCGAATTATTCGAACTCCTTGATATGGAAGGTGAAGGTATGGTTATTCTCTATAGTCAATATATAGAATATGCCCCACCGTTTGATCGGCCGACTCTTGTGATGCAACATCACAACTCGAGAATACCGTATTAATTTGAAGAGTAACTTGGATTTTCGAATCAGACTAAAAAAGGTATCTTGCACTACTAGGCCCCATGTGGGACCTGTGTACCAAATTTCAGAAAGATCCATGAAATATTTCCTGAGAATTCACGATAACAATGTTTCAAGAGGAAATTCAAAATGGCCACCTTGTGGCCATATTGGATTTTCGATTCGGACCGAAAAAGGTATCTTGCACAGCTAGACCATAAGGGGAACCTGTGTACCAAATTTGAGAAAGATCCATGCAGTACTTCCTGAGAAATCACGATAACAAAGTTGTCTGGGAAAATCCAAGACGGCCGCCTGTTGGCCATATTGGATTTTCGAATCGGACCAGAAAAGATATCTTGCACAACTAGACGACAAGGAGAATCGGTGTACCAAATTTAACAAAGATCCATGCAGTAGTTCCTGAGAAATCGCAATAACAATGTTTCATGGGGTAATCCAAGATGGCCGCCTGATGGACATATTGGATTTTGGAATCGGACCAGAAAAGGTATCTTGCACAACTGGACCACAAGGGGAACCTGTGTATCAAATTTGAGAAAGATCCAGGCAATACTTCCTGAGAAATCATGATAACGAAGTCTAAGATGGCCGCCTGGTGACCATATTGGATTTTCGATTCAAACCTAAAAAGGCATCTTGCATATGGAGACCCTAAGGGGAACCTGTGTACCAAATTTGAGAAAGATCCATGCAGTAGTTCCTGAGAAATGACGATAAAGTTTCATGGAGAAAGCCAAGTTAGCTGCCTGGTGGCCATACTGGATTTTCAAATCGGACCAGGAAAGGTATCTTGTACAACTAGACACCAAGGGGAACCTGTGTACCAAATTTGAGAAAGATCCATGCAGTAGTTCCTGAGAAATCGCGATAACAAGGTTTCATGGGGAAATCTAAGATGGCTGCCTGGTGGTCATATTGGATTTCCGAATTGGACCAAAAAAGGTATCTTGCACAACTAGACCCCAAGGGGAACCTGTGTACCAAATTTGAGAAAGATCCATGAAGTGGTTCCTGAGAAATCGCGATAACAAGGTTTCATGGGGAAATCTAAGATGGCTGCCTGGTGGCCATATTGGATTTCCGAATTGGACCAGAAAAGGTATCTTGCACAACTAGACCCCAAGGAGAACCTGTGTACCAAATTTGAGAAAGATCCATGCAGCAGTTCCTGATAAATTGCGATAACAAGGTTTCATGGGGAAATCCAAGATGGTTGCCTGGTAGCCATATTGGATTTTCGAATCGGGCCAGAAAAGGTATCTTGCAGAACTAGACCCCAAGGGGAACCTGTGTACCAAATTTGAGAAAGATCCATGCAGTAGTTCCTGAGAAATCGCGAGAACAAGGTTTCATGGGGAAATCCAAGATGGCTGACTTGTGGCCATATTGGATTTTCGATTCCGACCGAAAAAGGTATCTTGCACAACTAGATCCTAAGGGGAACCTGTGTACCAAATTTGAGAAAGATCCATGCAGTACTTCCTGAGAAATGACGATAACAAAGATTCATAGGGAAATCCAATATGGCTGGCTGGTGGCCATATTAGATTTTCGAATCGGACCAGAAAAGGTATCTTGCACAACTAGATCCCAAGGGGAAACTGTGTACCAAATTTGAGAAAGATCCATGTAGTAGTTTCTGAGAAATCGCGATAACAAGATTTCATGGGAAATCCAAGATGGCTGCCCGGTGGCCATATTGGATTTTCGAATCGGACCAAAAAAGGTATGTTGCACAACTAGACCCCAAGGGGAACCTGTGTACCAAATTTGAGAAAGATCCATGAAGTAGTTCCTGAGAAATCGCGATAAGGTTTCATCGGGAAATCCAAGATGGCTGCCTGGTGGCCATATTGGATTTTCGAATCCGACCAGAAAAGGTATCTTGCACAACTAGACCCCAAGGGGAACCTGTGTATCAAATTTGAGAAAGATCCATGAAGTAGTTCCTGAGAAATCGCGATAACAAGGTTTCATCGGGAAATCCAAGATGGCTGCCTGGTGGCCATATTGGATTTTCGAATCCGACCAGAAAAGGTATCTTGCACAACTAGACCCCAAGGGGAACCTGTGTACCAAATTTGAGTTCCTGAGAAATCGCGATAACAAGAATTGTTTACGGACGGACTGACGGACGGACGACGGACCACGGACGACGGACCACGGACGAAAAGCGATTTGAACAGCCCACCATCTGGTGATGGTGGGCTTAAAATATCATCGTTGGATTAACTTCTGTGTGGATCTGATTTATTGGAGATTCTTAATCCTGCACACATCAACGTTTAGTAAAATAATATAGAGAAATATTACCTGCACACAGCAACGATTGATAATACAATATGGGTCATATATAAGGCTTCTGCAAATGACAAGATAATTATCAAATATGTTTAGCAATGAAATACCACCGCAGCTAGAGATAACAAAAATATATCAGGAGATGCCAACTCACATGACCTGGACCACTCCCCACGAAGTCTTGTCCGCTTTAAGCCTGACATATACACATTTTCACCAGAGATAGTAACACCGTAGTAATATCACTCTTACTATCTTTAGCTGGGATATTTTGGACTGAAACCTTGAAGGTAAGAAATCAGAATTTTCCTACGAAGTAGGCTACAGATCGCAAATTGTCCGGTAATGAGTGAGTCAGTCAGTCCATCCGAATCCTTTCGTCGGCAAAATAAGGAGAACCGTTGACATTAGAACCTTGATTTTTGGCATGAACGTGCATTAGGGCATTGTTACCAGCAAGTTCTGATCTGAAATAATTCTGATTAAAATTAGATATAATATTAACACTTCAGTATATTGTTATAGATACATACCATCCATGTGGCCTTTAACAGTATCATGTCCCTTTTATGACCATGAAGCCCCGGGAACTCCTTATCAGTGGATTTAAAAGTCATTAAGGCTTGTCCTTGAATGGGAACAAACACAGAGAGAGGCTCTATCGGAGCCTTGTGGTTTTTAACAGTGATTTATATCCAAGCCCACTGAGATAAGGCTGGTTTGTACTCGTGCTGCTTGTCACATCAAATTACAGTGGTCGGTGTCCTGTATAGCAGATACTATAGTATATTATTGCATGCCTGTCAACTACCCTGGAACATTTCCTAGCTTAGACATTAAACAGCCCGCTAAACTTGCCATCAAATGTGATAAGTCTGGGAGTACAAGAATGTGCGGTGTATTTTCTGTGGACTGTGTAGGCTGTACAGTCTGAATGAAGACAGCCTAGCAGAATTAGTTAAAGCTAGGTGGTTTAACGTTTATCAATGAAGAAAATCACCGATCAACCACCATAGAATATAATGTGAAACAAGAAAACCGGAATAGTACATTCATCAGATTGCCGATGCCCAAAATGTGTTGTCTCATATATCTAGATAACAACGTGATGTAGAGACGCTATTTATTCGTCTTTGTACCGGTTATGCTCAGGAGAATGACATAGAATCATTATTATCTTGTGCATAGAAGGTGTTGGTCTTGAGTTGAATTACCGTAAACTACATAAATGCTACCTTTCTACTATAGTACTATATATAAAAATTTGTTGTATTGTTGGGAAAATAATGTGATTCAAAAAGTTGTTTTGATCCTGTACAAGGGCACTGAAAACCATTAAAGAGATGTAAATGTATTTTCACACGTAAAGCTTGAAATCTACTGAACCTATATTATTCAATCTGTTTCCTTTAATTAAAAAATTGTAAAATTAAATCGGCGAGTGTTATTTATTTTGGAATGAAGGCGCATTAGGAGACTGTTACCAACAAGTTCTGAGCTGACCTACTTTTGATGAAAATTTCTGGTGATTTTTGATGAAAATCACTGGCGATTCTGACTTGGGCGGTGCCCATCTTAATATAGGCAGGATTTCAACTGGGGGTGGGGATTTCCAAGAGTTCAGTTCGCGTTCGAGTCCTAATGCCTACTGCACTTCGTAGGTCCTGTGACGTTAGTCACACTGCCATGTATACACTTGTTAATGCCAATTTGAGTTATTTTATTTACGTCTGTTTTCAGATAAATAATTTTATCTTTAGGTCAACTAGAGCATTGTAAACTATTCGGGAAAAAGCTTAAAACAGAACAGTGATACAATATTTGACGATAGGTGCACTTTATTTTCGAACTGGTATCATTGAAAAGTTTTTGACCGCTTTTCTCTTGTAATAAATGAGCTTGTGTTTATATATTAAGAGTGAGAGAAGTTAGAGGCTGATGTTGTCGGATGCATAGGGCCCCGGACTTTGATCTCCAAAGCAGTTAATACACATGTATCAGCAAAACCATAATTTCGTACATGGAGATAGAACATGTAAAACAAAGTGTTGCATTGTAATGATTGAGTGCGACAAATGAGCTATTAGCCCCAAAAATGGTTTAACTTCCTCCCTTAGCTCTTTCTGGAAGGATATGAAATGTTCCTGGTTCATTGTCGCTCTCCAAGTATAGTTGGAGGTATATCAGATCTGTTTCCGGTGGTTTCACTTTTACCAGACCCAGACTACTGAAAATAATAGTTCCAATACGTTGACCCTTTCAGGTAACCTCTGCCAAAGAAAACTGTTTTAAATATTTTTCTGTCTTCGTTGCGACGAATAATCACAATAGGTAGTATGATAGGTGCTCCCTTTCGCTGTGAGTTGATTTTAATTCAGGGCCTAATAATGTGCTGCACACGAGCACAATCTGGGTGCCTGTGTTCCACTTTCACAAAGCGTTAACATTGCCGTAAATGTTAAGTCTCACAGTGGCCAGAGGGTTAAGTAGCCTTGTGTGACCCGCGGCTGGTTGGATCACTTGGTGCTGGAAAATAAACACTGGATAAAGCATACGGCGCAAAATTACGTGTTTTTGGTTGAATTGTGGACTGTTGTAGTAAAATTTGGAAAAGCCCATATACTGTAACAGACGGGGATGAGCTGAGGCTTTGCCTTTAGAAAACTGGAAGCAAGTTTGTGTGATTTGGCTCGCGGTTGTTTTATAAATTTACAGTTGATTGCCGTCTAGACTGCTTAATATGATAGGCTGTGGAGCATATTTCAATGTCATATATGTTACGTCTAAACGACAATAGAAAAACGCAACAGAAAGCTTTTGTGAAATCAAAGATTAACAATCAAATATTTATTTATAATACAAAAATCATATACAAATTAAGAAAGGTCAATACATCAAATATATGAGAAATATAGTCTTACTGTTCATTGCTATACCGGTGTATCCCTCACAGTCCGTACTAACGTGCAAATCTCTTTTAATAGTCCACACCGCTCAGCTGTTGTCCAGTTTCCGTCAGTTCAATTACGTAGATAACACAGCGGTGAAAACACAGGAGTAATCCAAACAGGAATATACAATCAAGCAGTCAGTAATCTCAGGCTAAGGTAATATCCAGTATCACGATCTAATGCACCCACATAAAAGCCGTTTGAATCTCTCCTCGATCACTGAACGTCCGGCTATTTATACTCTATCGGGCATTCGAGATTATTCTATCAAATCAAGAAACTTCCACCGGTACAGCAATGACGTATGATTTTAACCCAGATACGATCACACCCGCTTCTAGAAAGCTCCAAATAATTAACCACAAACAGTATCTATACAAGCGTATAGATGTGCAGATGGCGCTGTGTAGATGTGTAGATGGCGCTGTGACCCAATTACCATGATCATACGGGTCTCTTCGTAATTCGGTCATTTGAATATGATAAATCGGTCACGACAGCTTCGAGAGAACTCCATGATTATAATCACAGAACAGAAGGTAAACAAGTTTACCTCAGCTCTATTGTTCTAGAACTATCGACAGTGTCTAATTTTATACTGCAATACCATGACATATATTTAAGGAATCTGGGAACTCAGATCGCCGACTTTCTCCTGAAATAGCCAAAAATTTCAGAACTAAGGGGGTAGTGTACTTAAAGTCCCTACTCCGTCCCAGGTGAATAGGCTGTATTCATCACTGTTTCAAACAGTCGTGTTGTATTGAATAATAACGGGAGCTTTTGCTAGCAGTGCTCCAGTAGCGGTACAGATGCAATATTGTTTAGTTTTAACGAAATAATCCGCCATTTTCAATACTTTGCATGCATTATTGGGAATTTGTTAATATTTAGCCGAACTCGAAAAAAATGAGAGAAAAAATCGGAATGGGTAGTTATTACCTTACGTATCTTTGTCTATGATAATAAAGTATATGGTTTCATTAGATATGTTCGCTCTCGGCTAATGGCGAACAAAAATCGCAGGGTTCACCCGTTATTGGTGTACTTGGTATATACGCGTATGGGGGTCGGCTTCGCTGTATAATTGGCAGGCGCTCTTCTCAAGCTGCAAGCTTTAATATATTAACACAATTAGTAATTCTGCAAAACAGATCCAAATGGTACAGTTTCACGACTCCCATCGTAAACATTAATTACTAACTAAATACTGATAATCGCACAAAATAAGCGGTTTGGAAGGGTGTCATCATGAAAAAAAATTCACAATAATTCGTAAGGAAGGCTAAAGAGATCGTAGCATGTGTTGAAATATCAGCGAATTTCTGGATCATCCAATTTAAATACTATTCGGGGGCTCTAGTGATTGCGCTCATGGACTTGTTTGGGGAAGTCACAAAGTGTTATTTCAGATACGTGAAAACGAAACCTCATAGCACGTCAACCGCTCAGCGAATCTGAGTGCAACGAGGTGTTCGCTTTAGATGGATATTATTCTCTTCAGAATCGCTCTCTGTTGCTCTATTGTCTCGCTTCGGGCCGGGTGGGAAATTGTGACGTAATGCTCAGGTATTCCCCAACTCCTTGTCAACCAGGCGAGGCCGGTCTAATGGGAAATTCTGGTTCATATTCTCATACAGTTACCATTAGTATTTTTATGAACGACCCAGATATTTACGAACAATAATCAGTTATATTAATATATAAACCGATTCGAAAACTGAAAATCACTCCCAAAAGTTCAGCGAACAATAATTAAGGAACTAACTGCAAAAAAACACACAACATGCATAATCACTTGGGAAAGCAAGCGTAACCACTTGTTGAGGGCCATTTTCTTAATCAAGGCCTTGATATAAGACAAGTTTAACCTTATAACTTTTCAATTCATAGTTACAACTTTCCGCTGCCCTAAGACGAAATTATATAAATTTATGTGTAACAATTAATTTATTGCTATGCTGGATCGTCAGAATATTCAAATACTGAACAAGTGATCTGACTGTGTTTGTGGAGTTGTGTGCAATTCTATTCACGAATTATAATAAAATAAGGGGTTATGTGCGTTAGGGGCTCGCTGTCTTTATTTCACGTCACTATTACACTTTAAAGTCCAAAATGAAGATGGGAGAAGAAAGGAAAAAATGAAAATATGTTTTCGGGGATTTGGGGTTTCGAACCAAAATCTTGGTTTTCTTTTAATCTGTAGTCCGACACTGTAACCATTCGGCCAAGCAGCTGTTACAATTATCAACTTGAGGAATCATTTGCCGAATGGCAGTGAACTACACCGTTTCAGAGCATTACAAGCGTTTTGACATATTTCAATGTTATGAAAATATGACACCTTTAACCAAAACGAATTTTCAGTATCATTTTGGATCAAACCTACCGCATTTCGATATGTAAGACTCGTTTTGGTTAATGGTGTCATATTTTAATTATGAAGGAAATTCCCTGCAAGAATATCGCCAAAAATTGCACACAAAAAACCCAAATGCTTATTTTCTAATACTCGTAATATTTTTGACAAATGTCTTCTCGGTGAAAATTGGAATATGAAAATTCAGTATTTTCTCTAAGTTAAGTAAACGAGAGGAAATTATATTTTCGGCTTATAAACGCAACGCAATAAGGAAAAGATTACGGTCGAAGCGAACACCTCCTTTGTCAAGCTCTATGGCCAGATAAGGACTGTCGGTGCCAAATATTTAGGTCATTGGAATAAATTACCCCTCCTATACTGGCATCAGGCCACTGAAAACATAATCTTGGCCCGTTCAACCCAATTAGATAAACTCTGCCAAAGAAGAGAAATGTTTTTAGCAGTATTTGGATTAGGAATTTGATTTTTATTTTGAGTTTGATTCTAACTCAGAGATTAATAAGGTGCAGCTCAGAAGGAATATTGGGTGACTGTGGGTCGCTTTCTCAAAGCAGAGAAGAAAGCCAAAGTATGACATCATATGTATGAGCGTGCATTACTCAAATGACACCTGTCACCTTGCCGTACTGTGGAAGTCCACACTTAATTAGGGAATCGACACGATACAATGACGTTAACATGGCCGTATATGTAAATCTTTCAGTTGACTGAGGGTTGTAGCTTGCCCATCAATAGGCCTGGTCCAACTTTTGTCATGTTGCGACATCAAGTTGACGTGGTCATTGCAAAATGGAGAAATGGCGTCGATTTGATGGGCCTTCACAACAAAGGGCTGCCGTGTAATCCCGGTTTTCTAAGAATTCACACATGTGCGTAAAAAATGTTTTAGACTGTGGTAGGGGCTTCATGTTGAACATCTACAATAATATTGCGAGTGAGTGAGTGAGTGAATAGGGTTTAACGTCGCTTTCAACATTTTTCAGCTATATCACGACGAGGAAGGGAAGGGAGGAGAGGGGGAGGGTCGGGTGTACCTGCTCGTAACAGAGCAGATCTAATGTCCCACTGAAATATCTGCCGTAGGCAGACATGACACTCCACTCAGTCCCATTATACTGAAACTGAGCGAAACAGTCCTTGTTCTATCCACTTAATGCTGAGCGTAAGCGAGAAAGCAGCACGTTTCATTTTTCAAGTCTTTGGTACGACCCGGCCTGGGGTTGAGCCCAGTGCCTACCGCTTACGAGGCCGACGCTCTAACCATTAGGCCACCGCAGTGCGGGTCAATAATATTACGATTTACATACAGAGCCACCATAACGTACACTTTTTGTCTGGTCTACAATAAAGACGTCAGGTCGGATATTTAGCGGGTAGTTGCTCCCATTTCAAATGACTGCTTCAATATTTGAAAGATTCCTCACTCATACCCAAAAACAACAGACGCTGCCAAGGGAGTTAACCCAATCACGCATCGTTGAGCTGTGAATTTACCGAAGTCCTCCGAAGCTGACATGAGCCTGCGTAACATAATGACCGATTTCGATAATATTTTTTCTAAATATCTAAGCAAATTAGAAGAAGTTTGGCTTCGCTGTTTTAATTATAAAAAAAACTCTGTGTAAAATACCATACAGCTCGACTGGATGGGCAAACAACATCTCTTCACACAAAGTAATATCTGTACATTAACAGAGTTGAAGAATATACAATATTTTAATCACAAAACACAGGGAGAGTGTGAGTCCGAATATATAAGCAAAAATCACTTTGTAAATCAACATTTCGTCATATATTTATTCAGGTCATCGTCAGGAATTGTAGTTTACAACAGGTTCCATGAGTTTTATACATAATACTTTACAGTGAGTAATGGTTCAGTCAATAAAATCAACCAAAAATGAAATTAACCTAAAGGGTGATCACATGAATTAACCGATGAAAAAAATCTAGTTATTTTGATGATTTGATACACACACACGCACATGCACGCACACGCACACTTTTTGACTACCCCAGGACAGCTTCACACTGATACCCGTCACGGTCCATTTGGACCACGGATGGTCCCTCTCTACCCCAAAAGAACCCCAAAATGCCTGCTTTCTATACTACGGCCAGACTGCGCATGCGCAGAGTTATGAAACAAAATGTTAGTCCAGTCGGATGCTGCTCCACGAGGGCTTCACTTTGACACCTCCCACGAGCCATTCGGACCACTGATGGCCCCTCTGTACCCCAAACACCTCTTTTCACACCCCCAGAATACCCACTTTGGCTACTAATCCTACTGATGACGTCACCTATGACGTCACAGATGACGTGGACATCCCTCAAATCGTCGTCTTCACCCGAGGGCTACAAGATGATACCTCTCGCGACTGAATCGGACCGCCAGTGGCCCCTCTCGTCCCCTAAACGTCTATGTCCATACACTTTCTCTACTGCGCATGCGCAGAATGACGTCAGTTCTACGTCACACCCATCCCTCACGTATGCTTTACAATAATACCTCACTCGACTCCGTCGGACCAGTAGATGCCAAAAACGTCTATTTCCGTATACTTTGTCTACAGACGTTTTGACGCTTTGTCTACTGGCGCATGCGCAGAATGACGTCAGTTTTACGTCACACCCATCCCGTCGGATGCTTCCTCGCGTATGCTTTACAATGATACCTCACTCAACCCAATCGAACCAATAGTAGCCCACCTACACCCTACAACGTCTATGTCCATACACTTTGTCTACTGCGCATGCACAGAATGACGCCAGTTCCACGTTTCAGCCATACCGTCAGATGCTCCCTCGCGTATGCTCTGCAATGATACCTCATTCGACCCAATCGGCCCAATAGTGGCCCCTCTCGGCCCCAAAACGTCTATTTCCATACACTTTCTCTTACTGCGCATGCGCGGAATGACGTCAGTTCCAGGTCACACCCCTTACCTCGGATGCTGCCTCGCGTGTGCTTTACAATGATACCTCACTTGATGCAATCGGACCACTAGTGGCCCGCCTAGACCCCAAAAACGTCTATTTCCATACCATTTTCCCATAATTCCCTGTCTGCGCATGCACAGAATGTTGAAAACAAACAGCACACTAGTCCAGGCGCATGCTCCTCCATGTATGCTAGACCATTAGTGGTCCACCTAGACCCCAAAGCGTCTATATCCATACACTTTCCCCACTGCCCATGCGCAGAATGACGTCAGTTGCACGTTTCAGCCATCCCGCTGGATGCTCCCTCACGTATGCTTTACAATGATACCTCATTCGACCCAATCGGGCCACTAGTGGCCCCTCTCGCCCACAAAACGTCTATTTGCATAGTCTTTGTCTACTGCGCATGCGCCGAATGACATCAGTTCTACGTTACACCCAGCCCGTCGGATGCTCCTTCCCGTATGCTTCACAATGATACCTCACTCGATGCAATGGGCCCAATAGTGGCCCACCTAGACCCCAAAACATCTATTTCCATACACTTTGTCTACTGCGCATGCGCAGAATGACGTCAGTTTCGCGCTTCGGTCATCCCGCTGAATGCTCCCTCGTGTGTGCTTTACAATGATACCTCACTTGATGCAATCAGCTCATTAGTGGCCCACCTGGACACCAAAACGTATATTTCCGTAAACTTTGTCTACTGCGCATGCGCAGAATGACGTCAGTTTTACGTCACACCCAGCCCGTCGGATGCTCCCTCACGTATGCTTCACATTGATACCTCACTCGACTCAATCGGACCTCTAGGGACCCCTCTAGGCCCCAAAACGGCCTCCCAGCGCTATTTACCCACTACGCATGGGCACAGTGACTTTTTCTATGTGTTGAGATGTGAAAAACAAAACCAAGCAACCCATACTACAATGACCAGGAGTAAATTTCCCATTAGGTTCAACATTGGTCAGTGGGCCAGTATGTGCCCTATAGTAGACATATATATGCTATTTTCAACCTTGGTTTGTAGCCTGTAACTCGTGGCCTAATTTATAACGTGTCTGCCGCTAGATAAAGCGACCCGGGTTCAATTCCCACTAGGACCCTTTACCTTCTGCCACTGTATGGAGAAACTGAGGGTTCAACACTTGCCATTTAACATGGGCAAATATTGTCGGGGACCCTGTACAGTCCATTGATGCTTCGGAAGGGCAGATAAAGGCTATCTATTGTCCCGGAGATCACCGGACATTACCGCAGATTGCCGGAGATTGCCGAACATTCCAGATGATTCTCTCGAAAACCCGAGTAATTGAAATGTCGGAACTACTTTGCGGAGGCGTGTGCCCGGAACCGGAAGGGACCGCAGCACCGCCGGAACCGGAAGCGACCGCATCACCGCGGAAGAATACAAAGGTCACGTGACCGGAAGTGACGGAACTACATTTGACCTTAGACCCGGATTTGACCTTTGACCTCTGTGACGTCATCGATGACCTCCCCAAAATTAGGTCAATGCGACTCAATTTGCCGTTTATATACTACTCCCATGAAACCTGTTGTAAACTACAATTCCTCAGGATTGCCTGAATAAATCTATGTCGAAATGTTGATTTGCAAAGTGCTTTTCGCTAATATAATCGGACTCACACTCTCCCTGTGTTTTGTGTTTAAAATATTGTATATTCTCCCACTCTGTTAACCCTACCTGGCCTGGGGGAGCCATTATGGCCCCCCCTACCAAACTTTCTGCGCTATCTCCGAAACGACGAAAAATAGAGTGCTGAAGCTCCGGGACTTTATAGTTTATCATATTGGGGTCAGTTTAAGCCCATTTGCATAACCCCCTGAGCAGAGGATCATGGGTAAATTCAAGATGGCGGCCACGTGGGGTCTCCGAAAAGTGATGTTTTTGTCATATTTCTTCAAAATTTCTGCTTTTCCGCGATGAAAAGTGGGCAAAAACTATTTTATTTCACATCACATTAATATTTATTAATTTATCATGCAGTTTTTGTGGGGAAATTGCATAAATAAAAAATTCGGAGAATCCAACCGAAAAATCGACCAAAAATGCCGTTTTTGAAAATGACGTCACTGTGACGTCATCAAAGCGGCCATCTTGGATTTTTTTTTGCATTTTCTAGTAGAGCTTGACCCAAGGGTATAGTGTGGTAAGTTTCAGCCCCCTAGCGCAAGGGATAAGAAAAATAATTATTGGGCCCATTTCGGCCCCCTCCCCCCAGGCCTGGACAGGTCCCAAAAAGCCCAGGCCAGATAGGGTTAATGTACAGACATTACCTTGTGTGAAGAAATGTTGTTCGCCCATCCTTAATAGTAGAGTGATCCAGTATGGTATTTGCCCCCTTGGCAGTGTATGTGTGTTTTCGGGTTTGAGTGAGGAATCTTTCAAATATTGAAGAGGTCATTTGAAATGGCATCAACTACCCGCTAAATATCCGACCCGTATGGCAAGCCAAAGTGCTTTTTATTCCGAATTTCCGATATCGGGAATTCAATTCCCGATATCGAAAGTTCTAATTTCCGATATCGGAAATTACAATTTTCGATATCGGAAATAGAATTTCTGATATCGGGAATTAGAATTTCCGATATCGGAAATTCAGTGACAATTTTCGATATCGGAAATGAAAGCTCTGGAAGCTTTACAAAACCTAGGGGTGCATTCCACACCTAAATGATGTGCGGCTAAAAACAGGCATGGGTTCAGATCTTCGGCGATAAATAGATGTAAAATCTTTAACAAAAACCTTGTAAAAGTATATATTTTCTAAATGTGATTATTTCAGGAGACTTTGTGAGCTATTGAAATTGAAAAGAAAAGACGTGCAATCCTCTTTAACCCTTCTTCAACTTTTCTGAAAAACTCCATAAAATATATGAAAATGTGTCAAATTCTACCCGCAATCCAGCGAAAACGTATGAAATGATTTTCTTTTTATGTATGTTAAAGTGTTTCCCGTCCAAAGGACAATTTAAAATGGCGAAAAAACAGGGGGTCGACCTACTCGTTTTTTGTAAAATTTTATCGCCATAAAAGGGATCATCATTTTCGCTTCCCGAAGAAGTGCGGATTTTGGTCCGCCAGATATTCAATTCCGGACTCGATTAACTCAGTAGTGGCGAGTGAGTGCGATCAACAAGCAATTGTTATATCCTCGTTTGGAAAAATGGTGACGTCCAGCAGGGTGATACTACAGATATCAGTTAGTAGAAAGGTAAGAAGAATTACCTTGCTGTCAAAATCGGGCTACCTTCCTTATTATAAAATTAGGGAAGGAGCACTTTGTACGAAACCGTGACAAGTTGCAATTTCCGATATCGGGAATTCAGTGACAATTCCCGATATCGGAAATTGGGAATTGTCCCCGAATTTCCGATATCGGAAATTGCAATTCTCGATATCGGAAATGCAATTATCGAAAATTCTTATTTCCGATATCGGGAATTGCAATTTCCGATATCGGAAATTGAAGGTCATGAATTTCCGATATCGAAAATTTTAATTCCGTTTTCGGGAATTCAATTTCCGATATCGGAAATTCTCGAATAAGAAGCACTTTGGCTTGCCATAGACCCGACGTTCATTCCGTACACCAGACATACAGTGTACGTTATGGTGGCGCTCTTAGTCGCACTGTTATTGTAATCATGAATAAGTGCCCCTACCACAGCCTAAAAAAATGTACGCACATGTGTGAATTCCAAGAACAGCTGGATTACACGGCAGCCCTTGTTGTGAAGACCCATGAAAAGGACGCGATTTCGCCATTTTACAATGACCACGCAAACATGCTGTCGCTTCATGACAAAGGCGGACTAGACCTATTGATGAGCACGCTACAGCCCTGAGTCAATTGAAAGATTTACATATACGGCCATGTTAATGTAAATGTATCGGACCGATTCCCTAATTAAGTCTAGACTTCCATAGTTCGGCAAATGGTGAAAGATGCCATTTGAGGTAATGCGCGCTCGTAGATGCATGGAGAAAGCGGCGCACAGTCACCCAAGTAGTCCTTCAGAGCTGCACCTTATTAATCCCTGAAATCAAATTCATAATCCAAATACTTCTAAAAACAATTCTCATCTTTGGCAGAGGTTGTCTAAATGGGGTCAACGGACCGAGACTATTTTGTTCAGTCATCCGATGCCAGTAGAAGTGGTACTTTACCTCAATGACCTTAATACGAGGCCCGGACAGTCCTTGTTATCTGCTCGTAGAGCTTGACAAATTTCATTGAGATTCGATGAGCGGTTGACGTGCAATGAGGTTTAGATTTCTTGTATCACAAATAACACTTTTGACTCCCCCAAACAAGTCCATGAGCGCAATCATCAGAGCGCCGAATTGTATTAAAATGAATGATCCAGAAATTCGCTGATATTTCCACACAAGCTACGATTTCTTTAGCCTTCCTTGTGAATTATTGTGATTGTTTTCATAATGATACCTTCCCAAACCGCTTATTTTGTGTGATTATTAAGATTAATGTTTAGGATTAAAATCGTAAAACTATCAAATTTGAATCTGTTTTGTAGAAATACTTTTTGTGTTAAAATCGTAAAAGCTTGCAGACTGAGAAGAGCGCCTGTCAATTATACAGCGAAGTCTGTCCCTCATACCAATTACACCAATAACAGGTGAACTCTGCGAATTTTGTTCGCCATTAGCGGAGACCAAAAATATCCAATGAAACTGTATACTTTATTATCATAGACAAAGATACGTAAGGTAATAACTACCTACTCCGTTTTTCTATCTCATTTTTTCGAGTTCAGCTATACATCAAAAAATTCCCAATAATCCATGCAAAATACTGAAAATGGCGGATTATTCCGTTGAAACTAAACAATATTGCATCTGTATCGCGATTGGAGCACTGCCTGCAAAACCTCCCGTATTATTCAATACAATATGACTGATGAATACAGCCTCTTCACCTGGGGCGGAGTAGTGGTTTTAAGAACACTACCTACTTAGTTCTGAATTTTTTTGACCATTTCGAGAGAAAGTCGGCGATCTTAATTTCCAGATTCCTCATATAATTAAATTTACGTGATATAACATCGAAATATGCCCCATAGCCTAGCCCGATGAGTATTCTTGACGGCAATCAACAATAAATTTGTAAAACAACCGCGAGTAATCATTACCCAAATCACGCAAAATAGCCCCCAGTTTTCTGAAGGTAAAGCCCAAGCCCATCCCTGACAATTACAGTGTATGGACCTTCTCACATTTGTTTTACAACAGTCCATAATTCGTGTGCCGTATCCAGTGTTAGATTTCCAGCACCAAGCGATCCAACCAGCCGCGGGTCACGCAATTCTACTAGCCCTCAGACCACTGTGAAACTTACATTTACAACTCTTTGTGAAGGCGGAACACAGGCACCCAAATTGTCCCCCGAGCAGCACATAGTTAGACCCTGAATTAACATCAAACTCACAAAGAAACCGAACACATATCATACATCAAACACCTACTGCTGACCTTCGATTATTCGTCGCAACGAAGGCAGAAAAATATTAATAACATTTTTCTTTGGCAGAGGCTGACTGAATTGGTCAACGTATTGGGACTATTATTTTCAGTGGTCTGGGGCGTGGTAAAAGTGAAACGACCGGAAATAGACTTGTCATACTGCCAAACTTGGACAGTGACAATGAACCAATCTTGCCCTTCCAGAAAGAGCTACTAGTATGTGGCTAATTTAACTGTTGTGTGTTGTTTGCTCATTTGCCACATCCTTTTCACTCAATCAATACAATGTAACGGTTTGTTTTACATGTTTTCTCCACATGTGTGACTGGTTTGCTTGATGCATGTATATTAACTAACCCTAACCCCTAACTGCTTTGAAGATCAAATCATCTGATTTGAATGTCGGGGGACCTATTCAGCTGACAACAACAGCCCCAAACTTCACGCGCGCATAATACATAATCACAAGCTAATTTCTTGCACGAGAAAAGCAGTCAAAAATGTTTTCAATGATACCAGCTCTAAAATAAAGTGCTCCTTTCTACAAATATTGTACCACTGATCTGTGTTATATGAGGCGCCGTTTGTTACAATGTTGTCAACGACAAATATATAGAGGTAAAACCAAAATATAAAGTCGCCGTTTGTGACAATATTGTCAACGACAAATATATAGAGGTAAAACCAAAATATAAAGTCGCCGTTTGTGACAATATTGTCAACGACAAATATATAGAGGTAAAACCAAAATATAAAGTCGCCGTTTGTGACAATATTGTCAACGACAAATATATAGAGGTAAAACCAAAATATAAAGTCGCCGTTTGTGACAATATTGTCAGACAAAAATATATAGAGGTGTATTATGTTTTTCTTCGAATGAGTTTGCAAGGCTCTAGTCGACTTAAAGCCGTTGAGCTAACTTATTTATCTCAAAACAGACGATTCATACTATAACGATAATACGTGAATAAAACAGCGTAAAACTGGCATTAAAAATGTATGAATTCAGATTTCTTACCTTCAAGAGGAAATGAACGGTCGCAGTCCGAAATATAAGAGTAAACGTTGTTACTATCTCTGGTAAAAATGCGTATAGGTCAGGCTTGAAGCGGACAATAGACTTTTAACGGCTTGCTGAGTGGTCTAGGTCATGGGCTTTGACATCTCTTGATATATTTTCGTTATCTCTAGCTGCGGTGGTAGTTCATTGCTGAACATATCTGATAATTAACTTGTCATTGCAGAAGCCTTGTCCATATCGTTGCTGTGTGCAGGTAATATTTCTCCACAGTATTTTACTAAACGTTGATATGTGTAGGATTAGAAATCCAACGATGATATTTTCCCTTTGTTGAGTATCGCAAATACCTAAGTGACATTCATGTTGCTGAACAGTTTTACTTGTAATTGTGGCTGTATGCATCATAACAGATTCTCGAAGGATAAATATTTCCAGGATTAATCTCATTGTAACATGATAGATTTCCCTAGTGAGAATAACCACTACTTACTTTTGTTCGGGAGTTTTCTTTTGGGTTATAAACCGTAGTTCGACCAAGGAAAAAAAATCGTTGAAACGACGAGAGTACAAAAGATTCTATCTATCGCATACTAAATTCTATCTGCTTTGATGGGAATTGTGAACATGAAAACCCGGATATGGCGTTGATATAGATGTGATGTGCAACGGCGAAAATATTAAATAAATGATTACATGGTTTTAATGACAGATGGTCAACCAAGGAATAACTACTGTTTCATTAGGTGGAAACTACAGACGGGACAACCGGAATGATTTGATAGTACTCTACCTGGCATGCGCTTTTTGGACCCATCCTGTCCTATTTTGGAAGACACCTCCCAGATATTGTCCTTACCCACTAGCCTGATAAACTAGTCATCTGATGTGATACGCCCGCCTTCTGTACATGTCGTTTGACACATATATATGTTTATTGCTTATTGGGACATTCATGCCGCACGACGTCTAGACAAGTAACCTGGTTCTGACTGGGATGTCAGAGGCATGTTGCGCGGTCTCCCATGTTTTAATCCGGCAGATAAACAACGTCGTAAACATGGTAAACAGACCAGAAAATTATATTCGCTCGCCCCAGCCCCCACTATCGAAACATATGGTCGTGTCAGGTTAGAATGCAGCCAATATTAGAAGTTACAAACACTTACTTGCACTCGAACCCACGAAGAACGCTGCCATGTCATCTTCTTGTCTCCTCAAGGTCGCTAACAAGGTACGAGTCTTGTAACGAGTCTTGGTGGTGCGCCACAGTTTCGTAGCAATTGGTGGCCGAAAAGCGGACCCATGGTCTATTCCTTGCCGAAAAGTATAATCTCTGGAGTGCATCCTTGTCTTGCAATTTAACGGGGTCGCATTTTGTCCTTGTGTGAAAAGACTCGTACCTTGTCAGCGACCTTGAGGAGTCAATAACATGACATGGCAGCCTTCTTCGTGGGTCCCTACATTCCGTTCTCTGCCGCATTTCGAATGAAAGTAAGTGTTTGTAACTTCCATTATTGGTGGCATTATAACCCGATACGACCATATGTTTCGATAGTGGGGGTTGGGGCGAGTGAATATAATTTTCTGGTCTGTTTCCGACGTTGATTGTCTGCCGGAATAAAACATGGGAGACCGCGCAACATGCCTCTGACACCCCAGTCAGAGCCTGGTTACTTGTCTACACGACGTCGGGCATTACAGGTTAGTTTTTCTAGGTATTTGTGCATTTACCAGATTTGCCATATGTTGAGGCGTCTTCGATGCTCATCAATTAACATCAGGTTAGTTATAGAGCTAGCGTATCTAATTCCGCTTAAGCCGGTGCTATCAGCCGGGTGGATACTTCAGTCTCCACATGAATTACTGCAAAAAAAACGCTACTGAGATACTAAGGCTACGGCTGAGAATGCACCGTATGCGCGGATCTGAATATGAGGTGCCGAGGGAAGCTTTCCTGTGGAGTCATATGGCTGCTTTTAAGTCGCCAGACGTCGTCAATGTTTCCACCTCTTGCATATCGCTCAAACGCAAAATGACCTCAAATTTCCAAAGTTGTCTTGGTACCCACCTTGCATTGAAACATATTTCAAAAAAAGTAATTAACAAACAGCACAATATTTATTAAACGAAAAGTAAGTTTGACTCATTTTTGACCTCAAGTTACCCAAATGTGTCCCCAAAATCACCAAAGCCAAACCACAAGAAAAAAAATAACGTGCTATCGATATCTAAGGTCTGTTTTACACTGCATAAATTAATGTCGAGTTGATACCCTTGATAATCAGAAGCACGATGAATATTAAAGAAGGAGCGATTTTAATACAATTTTGACCTTATTTGACCTCAAAGCTGACCCAAAATGAGCATAGAGGCCTAAAATTCGGGTGGTATCGCCTCCTACCTTGAGGCCCACCGCACAAATAACTATTTCAGCATAGTTACCCATTTGTAACAAATGATGCCATTAAAAGTTACATTTGATGTCATTGATCGGTCGTCTACCGGCAAGACATACCATAATCGTCAAATCATTTTTCAGAATGAGTTTCCATGTACGTTTTTGACAATTCAGAATATTGTCACCTTAAAACGCTTAACGAGACGCCAATTTGTGTAAAATTAATTATCTGGAAACAGATGATTTTTGTACTATGAAGAGAATGTGTGAACAAACTTTTTCAAAATGGATTGAGCAAGTGTTCAAAATAGAGTTCTTATCTATAAGAGTAACAGAAAAGTCCCAGTCAAAAATATCCAATGTTCAGCTATACGGTGTTGCTGCCTCTCTTGGAAATATACGTGCGTCAGACTAAAATCGTTCGAACGCTTGGTGCCTTATGGGTGTGGTGCCTGATCTAGGTAGGCATCTTTTCGCTCTAGCTCTTTCGATATGCTGTTGGTGAATACCTGAGATAACTGCATGTTAATTTGTCCATATTGTTTACCAAGGGTTGCTGTGTGCATGATTGAGACCCTTTCGAAAATCAGAATCGTTCAGCGCTTAATCCAGAGGTGGAATATCAAAATACCATAGTGACACTCGTGCTGCTAATTGCTCAAACTGTAGGAATATCACAACAGATTGTCGAAGTATACCACTTTGTGGCTGTAACCACATCGTAGCAAGTTAGATTTCCCTGTGCTCATGGCTGATATTATAAAATATTTTGTTGATATCTCCAAACCAGAGAGAGAGAGAGAGAGAGAGTAGTAGGGTTTAACATCGTTTACAACCTTGTGCCTACATGTGCCAGAACACGAGAGTGCACACAGTTCCTATTACCCTGGACACTGATCAGCCCAGGCAGTACGGCATCCGGTTACCCATCCAATTATTGACCGAGTTTAACGTTGCTTAACTTCGGTGATCTGACGGGAACTGATTTCAATCGAAAACAACTCATTGAACAACGCAGTATAGTCAAAAACGTATATCCATTTTCCTGTGATTCCGTCTAGATGTCCTAAGATTATATAACAATAAATAAGTAAAAATTGAGGGGAATTTATACGATATTTTTGCGGCCGTAACCCAATTCGATGCCATAGAACGTCGTCCTGCTTGACGGCAGGTTGAAGTTGAAAGATGCCTTCTAAATGCTATTAAGTGAAATTCATGATATTTCATTCGCATTTTGTCATGCCGCAAATTCTCATTTCGCATTTTTTAATTTAGCAAATTCTCTTTCTCGTTTTCTCATTTCGTTCCGCAATATACAATCTACCGGTTATCCATACAAACAATTCCAGTTGAAAGTTGAAACATGAATATACAAACTGATTTAAAACCAGAAAATTGAACTGCATAACTAATTGAACCACGCAGTAGTCAAAACCGTATCCATTTTATTCTGATTCCGTCCTAAAATTATATAGGCCTACAAAAGATCTATACTGCTATATATTTATATGTAAAATAACTTATAACCTTTTTGTATTTCTACATTATTATATTCCGACTGTATTTTGAGCGCTATGGTCTTTTCAACGAATATTGCACATATAAGTGTAGAGTAGTCTATACTGGTATGTGTCCATTTTTGCGATTTATAACAAATCATAATTTGCCGACTGCGTGTATCATCTGCCGGACAGGCCGTGTGTTAGGAATTAACAGTTCATGGAGACAACCGGTGAGAATAATTACTGATCGCTTGTATTGTAATGTCAAACATGATGAGATGGTTATCACTATGGGCCTAAACATTGTGTCGAATGCTCTACGAGTTGGCAAACTGTGAAAAGTTGGTATCACTTGTGAAGGGTCCAATTATCGCCACGAGGCCTTCATTTATTGCATATGGTTCAGGGGTGAGTGAGTAAACGGTCGTGACTGAGGCTTATTTGGGGAATTCACCATCGCAAGTACCGTATTTATAATAAGACTTAATATCTGTAAATGCAAAAATATACAAAAGATATTCTATTTGATTAGCTTATTAAATTACAGTTCAGTGGTATACATTCTGGCATCATCGTGAACAGAGCCATATTCTTCGGAGCCTTTGTTCAGTGGATTGCTTGTTAATTGAAATAAAACCCTTAAGGGGCCCTATAGAGAATACTTGGCCTCAGTGACACAAAACTAAATGATTAGAGACTACATCATGCATGGAAACGTGACGTGAAAAAATCAGGTGTAAATGACTGTTAATTTTGTAACCATATATGGTAACTGATACAGAATTGGTCTTCAGACGATCTGGATGTATGTTAGCAGACTGCAGGCACCATTTCCAAGCCAGACGTCATTTTAAGAAGATACGTTTTGGGGACGTTCCCATTTAAGGTAAGTTATTGTTCGACCAGAAAAGGTTCTTTCGATTCGTCGTCAATTCTTTTTTCTTCGTTCTCAATTCGATTTTTGTTTTCTCGTACCGTACCATTATATAGGAGGCCTATCCCGTATACTATTTTGTTGTCTCAACCTTCATTACCCCGTCTGTATAATCAAACATAATAGGGGGTTTTGCCGACGGCCTTAATTCATTTTTTTGCTGAATCGCAACTTGTGCTTATTTCAAGTACATTTCATGGTAAAAATTGAAATCTGAGATTCTATCAGGGGAAACTGGAGTTCCAGTTCTACCGTTACATGCATTTCACGGAATCTGTAACCAAAATGTCATTCCGCCACATTATTCAGAATCCCGGTTATGTCATTCATGAACAATTTTGCCCATGTTGTTGATAAATCAGTCTCAATTGGAAAGATCGCCACCCCTTAACATATGGACCAAAATATAATTTCGTCACGCAGTTTTAATTAACCAAATTTCTCAATTTGACTCTTTACTCGGCGGTAACGTAGTGTAGATGTTCAGGATAGGAATAAAACATCACCTAAATTGAGAGTTTTTTTTATGGAATATGTATGCAACCAACACATCTCCAAATGGTGATTAATTCACTTAAATTCTGTCATGCGGTATTCGAATGTCATGTGATAAAATATTAAACAATTTTATTTCACTTCTTTCTCTCTCGTCCTACAATTTTTAGTAACAGGGTTAGGAAAATGATATTTCAAAAATAGATGCTACAATGGACGAGTAATAACGGGTTCCGAAGAACTAAGGTCCTGAGTACATTGCTTTTCTGTCACCTGCATTGAATTCATGGCTAGAATCCAGTTTTTCCTGGTTGAATTTAAGATTTTGTAGGTTAAATGGGAGATTCTGGTCTCCCGCGGTGGAAATTCTAGTTTCTCAAGGCTAATACAGCTGAACTGCTAAGTAAAATTTTAATATGTACGTTTATTCGTGAAGAAACGACAGTAATAACAGTTTTTCATTACCGGTATATTTGACTGCCATAAGTATATGAAGAATATAATCTACCAACTGCAGGAATTTGAAATAGCATAACTGTAGCGAATAAATTTAAAATACTTTCTTCAGAAATTATTTGTTTGCATATAAAATTGTATGTTCAAAACTTAATTTGAATTACTATCATTTTATTTTATCAAACTACTGGCATACCTGTTTGGACAAATTATTAATGAAGGTTACAGGATTGTCAACCCGCGCTGAAGTTTCAACCTTCTTTCGCTTTTCTTCTCTTCCTCCTCATTCTCCTCTTTTCTCCTCCTTGCTCCTCCTTATTTGTCCTTGTCACTCCTCTTTAGTTCTCCTCTGCCGTGGTTTGAAAATAGTGGCTGCTTCCCACATTAATCCTCGGACAATGCTGTCTTGCCCTGGTGTTGGCGACACTGGTGCGCAACTTCGGGTTGTTCTCATGATCTCTCCCATATGTTTATAACATGGAGCGGATTTTTCAAATATTGATAACTGATGTAAATATGATAATATGGATAAAATATTCCCACCATTCCATGAAAGTACCAACAATCTTACATTTCTGATAACCCTGGCAACCTCAGGCGAAAATATACCAGTTATCATTGGTTAAAAATATAGTCTGGTTTAAAGGCATACAGCATTTTTCAGGGATTGGCTTGAACTATAATGGGAATTGCCCATTGCATCCTTCTGCTCTTCGTCCTCCTCTTTACTGCTTTTTAGATCATCTGGGCCGAAGGCCCGATGGGCTAATGTCATGGCCATCTTGAATTGTCCGTCGTCCGTCGTCCATCGTCCGTCGTGCGTCGTCCGTCGTTCGTCGTCCGTAAACATCTTCTCTGAAACCGCTTGACCGATTAAGCTGAAACTTGGCATGCATGTTCCCCCCAATGAGTATACCAGAATTTGTTAAATCTTGTCATCATTATTTTTCGGTAACTACTTCACGGATCTTCCTCAAATTTGGTACACTGGTTCCCCTTTGGGTCTAGTTGTACAACATGTGTACTTTAGTCCAATTTGAATATCCAATATGGCCACCAGGCGGCCATTTGGATTTCCCCATGAAACTTTGTTATTGCGATTTCTCCGGAACTACTGCATGGATCTTTCTCAAATTTGGTACACAGGTTCCCCGTGGGGTCTAGTTGTGCAAGATAACCTTTGTGGTCTGATTCGAAAAAAACAATATGGCCACCAGGCGGCCATCTTGGATTTCCCGATGAAACATTGTTATCGCGATTTCTCACGAACTACTGCACGGATCTTTTTCAAATTTGGTACACAGGTTCCCCTTGGGGTCTAGCTGTGCACGATACCTTTTCTGCTTCGATTTGAAAATCCGGTATGGCCACCAGACGGCCACCTTGGATTTCCCCATGAAACATTTTTATCGTGATTTCTCAGAAAGTACTGCATAGATCTTTCTCAAATTTGGTACACAGGTTCCCCTTGGCGTCTAGTTGTACAAGATATCTTTTTCGATCCGATTCGAAAATCCAATATGGCCACTTGGTGGCCATCTTGGATTTCCCCATGAAACTTTATCTCAATTTCTCAGGAACCACTGCATGGATCTTTCTCAAAGTTGGTACACAGGTTCCCCTCGGGGTCTAGTTGTGCAAGATACCTTTTGTGGTCTGATTCATAAATCCAATATGGCCATCAGGCGGCCATCTTGGATTTCCCCATGAAACATTTTTATCGTGATTTCTCAGGAAGTACTGCATAGATCTTTCTCAAATTTGGTACACAGGTTCCCCTTGGGGTCTAGTTGTACAAGATACCTTTTTTGGTCCGATTCGAAAATCCAATATGGTCACTTGGTGGCCATCTTGGATTTCCCAATGAAACTTTATCTCAATTTCTCAGGAACCACTGCATAGATCTTTCTCAAATTTGGTACACAGGTTCCCCTTGGGGTCTAGTTGTACAAGATACCTTTTTGGTCCGATTCGAAAATCCAATATGGTCACTTGGCGGCCATCTTGGATTTCCCAATGAAACTTTATCTCAATTTCTCAGGAACCACTGCATGAATCTTTCTCAAATTTGGTACACAGGTTCCCCTTGGGGTCTAGTTGTACAAGATACCTTTTTGGTCCGATTCGAAAATCCAATATGGTCACTTGGTGGCCATCTTGGATTTCCCAATGAAACTTTATCTCAATTTCTCAGGAACCACTGCATGAATCTTTCTCAAATTTGGTACACAGGTTCCCCTCGGGGTCTAGTTGTGCAAGATACCTTTTGTGGTCTGATTCAAAAATCCAATATGGCCACCAGGAGGCCATCTTGGATTTCCCCATGAAACTTTGTTATCGCGATTTCTCAGGAACTACTGCATGGTTCTTTCTCAAAATTGGTACACAGGTTTCCCTTGGGGTCTAGTTGTGCAAGATAACCTTTTTGGTTCGATTCGAATATCCGATGTGGCCACGGGGCGGCCATCTTGGATTTCCCCATGAAACACCAGGTGGCCATCTTGGATTTCCCCATGAAACTTTATCGCGATTTCCCAGGAACTGCAGCGTTGATCTTTCTCAAATTCGATACACAGGTTCCCCTTGGGGTCTAGTTGTGCAAGATACCTTTTCTGGTCTGATTAGAAAATCCAATATGGCCACCAGGCGGCCATCTTGAATTTCCCCATGAAATTTTATTATCGTGAATTCTCAGGAAATTACTGCATGGATCTTTATCAAATTGGGTACACAAGTTCCTCTTGTAATCCAGTTGTACAAGATACCTTTTTTGTCCATTTCGAAAATCCAATATGGCCGCAACTTGAATTTCTCATGGAACTCAGGAAATTACTGCATGAATCGTTTAGTGTTCAGGGGGGACAACACAAGTTAGAAACTCATCTATTGCAGTTCTTTAGTAAAAATTTCTTTCAGTTACTTTCGCCAGTTACAGCCAGATGAGCTACAGTGCCGTGGCACTATCTTTTGTCTTCTTCCTCCTCACTTCTCACTCGCCGTTTATACCTTGCAAACGGCGGGTCGTCCCTGGAAGATTAAAACACAAACAATAATGTCACTAGCTTAATCATGCGACACTTTCATTGTCAAAACTGATCCCGGTACATGATTGTCAGTGCATTCGACTTAAAGGATATGTGACGACAACACGGGAATAACTCCCTTGTGTGTGATGATAATCAAGCTGATTTTTTTTTCAATCCAAAAGCTGCCAAATCATATTTTTTCTAAAAGTTTACATACTGAAATATCAGCTTCGAAAAAATTGCTATGCTCCGTTGTATAAAAATGGAGATAGGATTTTCTCTTATAGCAAAAATATGACACCTCAAACTAATTTTGTCACACAATATATTAGGAAGTTTTTTTATTGGAAAGAACCACGAATGATTTTGGTTTGAGGTGTCATATTTTTGCTACAGAAGAAAACCCTTCATGAAAATGCCCGAAAATACCAAAATAAGCCTGGGAGCACATTTTGATCAATCATATCGCCATTTTTATGCAACTGAACATCTGAGTTTTGTCGAAGGTGATATTTCAGTATGTAAACTTCAAGAAAAATCTGAATATGGCAGGTTTTGGAGTGAAAACAAAGTCGGCTTCATTACCATCACACACAAAGGAGGTTTTCGTATGTAAACGTCACATATCCGTTGGGATACCTTTTGTATAATTTGACCGTCGACGGTTACTACATAGGCGTTAGTGGTTTGGTTTTTAATTCTCCGTACCGTCGGCCATTTCGGTGCGTCATAAATGGAAATTTATAGGAAATTCATGTTTTTACTCCCCGAGAGTAAAGCATACCTCTTCGTAGATTGCCGCTAGGGAATTACGAATATATTTTATTCTTGTGGGCGGCTGGATAAATCTAGACCCTGTCCATCTATCTATCTATGGTCAGTCAAAGTTTGAGAAAATGCACGGACATTCTCAGTTGCAATTTATGCATGTGATGTAATAGGTGAAATCCAAAACAACTGGATACTTCTGATAATAAGAAGGTGCTGTTTTAATATTAAATCATAAAGTCGTGCACACGGCATGATATTGCGGAAAAAAACAACATTTTTTGCATGTCCATTTAACGGCTCAGTGTTTGTATTTTATTCCCATTCATATTAAAGAAGGCCGACCAGCGCCCAGAAATGGCTTGGCGTGCTAAGGTGTCGCCGGTGGCTCCGTCACCGGCCCGCCCACACTCGGTGATGTCGTCCATGGCCAGCCTGTCACCGTCACAGTTAGACGTGGCTATCATGGAGATGTTAAACATCCGACCAGGAGACAAAGGCTGGAAAAATATCTGTAAAGGTGAGAGAATATAGCCATATGTTCCTCATGAGTGCTTTGCCGTACAGTATCTCATTTTCCCACTATCAGTGTGTAACCTGCTACACTCTCGGTGTAACGCCATCTGACTGCATTAGGCAGTAGTGCGAAGTTTATCTTAATTAATCGAAACAGGAAGCGTGTATCTGCATTCGAGAACGATAGTAAAAACATCCAGTATATCGTAAGAATGACAAATTTAGTTTAACTATTTAAAAAGATCACGTTACACCGTCAGGACTGACCTGCTCACGCTGAAACGCCCTGAACAGTAGTGTAAAATTAGGCTTCTGGAGACACATGTGAAATGTGAAAGGTGACGTCATTTGACCCCGTGAACTCTTAATATCTTGGACTTTTGACCTCCAGAACTCTTGACCTCCTAAACTTTTTACCTTGTAAACTTTTGACCACAATCTTTTGACCACATGAACGTTTAACATCGCTTGAAAAGAGAATCCGTATTTTTCATTATTGTCTCTCTCCGCCGAGCAGGGAATGAATGGATGAATGAATGATGGTTTGAATTCTATAGAACACCGGTCTCCATTGTACCTTTGTCAGTCAGATAACCACTCAAACATGCAACCCTGCAAACTTTTAACCTCACAAACTTATAACATCAGGAGATCAATATACACGCGGAGTTTTTTTTGGTGCTGTATTCTCAATTATCCATTGTCAATCGGTCTGATTTAGGCCTCAAGCCATTGCTTGCAAATCCAAGCATCAAGTCAACATCGGAACTGACCGAATCCATAATCTGGTTATAATAAGGTTATCACATTGCAATTTTAAGGGCACTCTAGATTTTTATTAAAATTTCAATCTGTAGCTAGGGGTGATCTGTTCCAAAGATAATATTTATGTTTTCAAACAATCGTTCGTTCCAATTGCAGGAAATCCTATCACAGCTAAGGGAAAACGACAGCAAATTTGTCGGATATTTTCTGTGGTGTCCGTGCCACTAGTTATATTGATTGCCATGACGGCAAACACGTTTGGTACATCTCTAGAAGGATATATGCAAGCCTCTAAAATCCGAGACGTACTGAACTTCAGTACTCAGCTCGGCACACTCATTCATAATCTGCAGAAAGAGCGGGACCAGAGCGCCCTCTACCTAAGCATGATTGGTCCCGAGACCAAGAAGAGTCTACTACGAGCGTATGCAAAAACTGATATGATAATAGAAGAGTTAGATCAGTGGCCGGTATCCATTTCAAATGCAATCAGTCACTTTCAGAAGAAGGAAAAATTTCAGCTATATCTCAACCAGCATCGATATAGGCTGGACACTCTGAACATCACTGTAACTGACGAAATAAGTTTCTACACCGAGGACATCGTCATCTTCGTCCGTTGGCTTTATGATTCTATAACTGAAGCCAGATCGGGAACAGTTTGGCGGAGTTTGGTCGCATTCCTGGAGATCACCGACGCTAAAGAATCGCTGGGACTCGAGCGAGCTTTTGGTGCCATCTTTTACGCCAAGGGAGGTAATCCCTCCTTGGACGACTACCTCTGGTTCGCCGAGAGCCAAGATGTAGCGAATGCATCTTTCTTGTCAGCGAGACGGTTCTCTGTTGTCGCAGCCGAAATCTACGACAAACTTGTAGAAAACAAGCCGGTCCTCCTTGTAGAACTCACAGCAATGAGACGAGAGCTACGTCTCGAGGACGGGTCTAATCGCACCGGCTCAATAATAATGGCGGAGCACTGGTTTGACACGATGTCCCTCTACCAAGATGTCTTGCTCGACACACAGAAGGCTTTAATAGATAGAATAATACTGCGCCTGGAGGAGCGTGACCGAGAGGACTTGACTCGGCTGATCATCATAGCAGTGGTGTTTGCAGGGGTGCTTCTGTTGTGTCCTGTCATCATCCAAGGAATCTACTCTCTCACTGCCGAAATGCAGAATTATTCCATATCCCTGGCTGACCGGTAAGTAAATAAATGTATATACGTTCTTATTATGATTTTTTTGGTGACTCATCAACCCTACCAGGCTACCAAACTTTCTACCCTATCCCAGGAACGAGATGCAAGGTGAGAGCTAAAACTCCATGTTTTGTATTTTATCATAGTGGGGTCATTCTCGGCCTGTTTGCATGTTTGCATACCTCCCGAGCAGAGGATCATGGGTAAAATTGCAACTATGTGGGGTACGGTACCAGAAATGTGATGTTTTCATCATTTTCTTAAAATTCCTGCTTTTCGGCGAGGAAAAGTGAGCAAAAGTTATTTTATTTCACATCACATTCACGTATTATGCATTTTTTTGCGAATAAAAAAAAAATCGAAAGATATGGACGAAAAATCGGCCAAAAATGCCTCTGTGAGAATGACGCCACTGTGGCGTCATCATGTAGCCATCTTGGATTGATAGAAGTTAGAAGTGAGTACTTCTTCCTCCTCTCTCTGTGTTCCAGTACAAAAGCTCTCAAGAGAGAGAAGAAGCGTACCGACACTCTATTGTATCAGATGTTACCCAAGACGGTTGCAGAACAACTGAAGAGGAACGAAGAAGTGAATGCAGAGTCATTCGGCGAGGCGACCATATTTTTCTCGGATATTGTGGGCTTTACCGCCCTGTCAGCGCAGTGTTCTCCAGTCCAGGTGGTTACAATGCTCAACAGTCTGTACACACTGTTCGACGACCGTATCGAGCAGTACGACGTCTACAAAGTAGAAACCATCGGTGACGCATATATGGTTGCATCAGGTATGTTTACTTCCTATTGTTCACAAATTGCTACATGATTTTCGTCCTGCTAACTGCCGCTGTTCTCTAAGAGGGACCATACTTTGGCAGAAGTTATGATGAATATTATTTTTTTATGAATATTTTCGAGGCAATTGTTTCAGCCAAACTGCGAAGTTGAGAGTATCCCGTTTACAGTTCGATAATGGTAAAACGTGAAAATGGAGTTCGTGTGCTGTAACAAAGTCAGTATCTCCACGTATATCAAGAAAACCTTAAGCTCCTACTCACATCTAACAGCAAAGAGATTCATAGCGAGTAAATCATCCAACAAATGGACAATTTGATGAGTGTCGGCTATGCGCAGACATCACGTAATTGAAGGACGCTAATGTGATAACCTCAAGCTTTTCTTAATGCATAAACATATGCTAACCGTAGATGAAACACCGTTGAATTCTTGGAGTAATGAGCTTGCAAGATTTTGTTGTTGAAAAGTGTGATATTGTCAGCGGCTTATCACTAGTAGTACCATAGGTAAATAACACGCTGGATTGTGGAATTCTTCATGCATGGAGAAATATACTAGGTTTACTATATAGCACAACATAAATGGTTGGTACGGCGTGTAGCGTTGGGCACACACGTTCTCGTCAGATCACCGAAGTTAAGCAACGTTGAGCTCGGTCAATACTTGGATGGGTGACCTTCACTGGCTGGGCTGATCAGTGTCCAGGATAATAGGAACTGTGGATACTCTCGTGTTCTGGCACATGTAGGCACCGTCGTGATATGACTGAAACATTGTTGAAAACGACGTTAAATCTTACTCATTTCTTCTAAATTCTCATTCTTATCGCAGGTTTGCCACAGAGAAATGGTAAACGTCACGCTGCGGAGATCTCCACCATGGCGCTGGACCTCCTGGAGAACATCGATACCGTGGAGATTCCACATCTACCGGGGACGTCCTTCAAACTTCGCATCGGACTTCACACAGGTCTATATATTAAACGTTGTTTCTTGAGAACCGAAGGGTATTTGCCTTATCCGGTACGGACGAAACTCGCCGCTTGTATTTTTAGCTGTGTGCAGAAAAGCATCCTGGATATCTCCGTCCATCATGAATCATCGTTCGATTACCTGAATTGTTATTTACTGTATTTGAATATCACTGTTCTCATAAGTAAGTATCTGGTAACCTTGTCACCCCAATACATGATCTTGAATTGCAACTTCAATGTACACAATAAGGTGGCTTTCAGGTTCACCAGGTTTGGCATTCGGGAATTGCAATACCCAGTATCACAATCCCTCCGAACAAGAGTTTTGGGGTGTGCGGGCGGTGGTATTAGGGTGAAGTGTCGAAATATGGGATCTCTATGCATACCACCCCCACCCCCCTTGCTGTATTTTTATATAAAGCATGGGGTTATGTACGGAGACCTCATATTTCGACACTTCACCCTAATATTTCTGCCCACCCCCCCCCCCCTCCACCCCACAAAACTCTTGTTCTGAGGGTCTGTGCCAGTATTTAGGTTATTCTATATTTGAGTGTTTTCTTTTCACAATACCGCAAGTGGAAAGCATCGCAGATATTCAGGTTACGAAGCTATTATCCATGCACCAATTGACCAGTTCAGTAAGAAGGAGATTACTGAAATTGTGGGGAATGTAGGGCTTACTCCATCCTTGTGTTTGTGACTGTCAGGTCAATTGTGGAGAATGTAGAGCCTACGCCACCCCTATCTATGGGATTGCCATGTCAATTTTGGATAATGTATAGGGCCTACTCCACCCCTGTCTTTGCGACTGATATGTCAATTGTGGAGAATGTAGAGCCTACTCCACCCCGTCTTTGCGACTGATATGTCAATTGTGGAGAATGTAGAGCCTACTCCACCCTGTCTTTTCGCGATTGTCATAACAATTGTGAAAAAATGAACAGCCTACACCACCCGTGTCTCTGCGAATGTCATGTCATTGAATGTCGATTTTATTCGCCCCCACAGGCCCAGTAATTGCTGGTGTGGTCGGATACAAGATGCCTCGCTACTGTTTGTTTGGAGAAACGGTGACCATTGCCAGCCGAATGGAATCTCTTGGCGCCAGTGAGTATAGAAATTCAAGATAACACTATGCATCTACAAATGATATCTGGGTGCAGGTAAAGAGAATCTAGGCTATGACAAGCCTGACCGAATATATTTGTATATCATATGAAGTTAGGAAATGTGATACGGAACAGCCGGAGATTTTTTCTTGTCGGACAGTCTTTCTTTATACACCAATCAACCTTGTTCTTCCTTGGCTCAGATTATGGGTGGTCCATACTCATGATGGTAATCAGTTATCAGTTAGTTTTTCTCAGAATCTGTTACCATCACTCCACAGCTGGACGAATTCATATCAGCCAGGCGACTTACGACACGCTCCAGGAACTTGGTGGTTTCCAGATGGAAATTCGCAAGGACGGTGTGATTGCGGTAAGTTGCATGCTAGCCTATATCTAATGCGGAAGGGCGTTGAACTGATGATAGAAAGTCGTGCGCACTAAACCACTCTCCCTCGACTCGACTTCGTGTATTACAAGGTCTTCATGATGTTCAAATGAACAGACACAGTCAGTGGCACGGATTTACGGAAAATTTGAACATCACGATGTCTTGCTGGCATCATTGAAAAACTGATGACCGCTTCTTTCTTGCAGGAAATTAGCTTGCGATTATATTTATATTTTAAGTTATGCCTGCTTGAAGTTTTATGCTTACATTGTTTTATGAATTAGGTATTTCAATCATTGACGCGGAAATTCCTAGTGGACGAAGGCTGCTTACTGAATTTCCGATCTGATGTACGTCACGCCCGATCGTTACTATGGAATAGATGTCTATGAATAATGGAAATATATCATTCAAATCACACTATTAACCGGATAATCCATGCAGACATAACACAAAATTTAAAGAAGTTGGTTTCACACAAAAATAGAAATTTTTATTTGGAAAAATCCTGCCTATGATGCGACTCAGGAAAATAAAGTCCTGCCCATGTTGCGATCCAGAAAAATAATGTCCTGCCTATTATGCGACTCATGAAAATAGTGTCCTACCTATGTTGCGACTCAGGAAAATAATGTCCCGGCAAGGCTATTATATAGAAGCTGGATATTTTATCCTACCAGACAGTATTTTGTTTTCCTTCCAGGTTAAGACTATGGGTGGTCTACGTCCATGAGATTATAGCCAATCTGATGAAAAACATCTACCGATACGCTGCAAGATTTGAAATATTTCCTATCTTAATGCTGTTTAGTGACCATTGACAGGAAAATATAGCTGTCGAGAACTGCGTCGTAACTGACCAATCAACGTAACCGTCTGTTCCATTAGGCGTGTGTCGACGTTGGTCGGAAATAGACCAATGCTACGGGGAAGCCCAATCTAGGTTATCACATGCCTGACATTAGTGTCTGGTAACTATCCGTCATCGAATTTAAACTGAGTTACTGGAAAAAAGGGGAGATAACCAGTCTATCTTAATCTCAGCACCCAGGAGGTCATCGAGTGACCTCGTGATATGAGAAGAATCAGATCTTGTACCATAGCTATTTCTAGATCTGTTTCTAATCAGATTGCCGGTTAATATGCATATGGGTTCACCTCTAAATGTATCAATGAAAACCGGTTGTACTTATCTTTCAAAAATACTTCGTCATGGACTGCACCGTAGTCTGTTGACTACAAACCAGGCCCTTCCTCCCCCTTTCTTTTCTACCTTCGGGAGACTTGGTAAACGAATTCGCCGAACGTGTTAATCCCTTGATTACTCTTTCAGCCAGTCAAGTCATTCACTTTGCTTTATTTAAAGCAGAGGTCACAGGGGTCCGTCGCTGACGCACGACTGCCCCTGCGCTTCACTCTGCATCTAAGCCAATCAGAAGTGTGTGTCAAAGTCACTGCATATATGGCGGTTCAATTAAATTTCAATTCCTCCCGTGAATATCTAATGTTTCTGGTACCGATGTGGAGACTGAGAATGCCCGGTGGCTAGTAGTATCCGGGTCCTATCTTTTAACTCAGCTAGGACATTTTTCTCCACATTGGAGATAAGTGTCCGTCCTCAGTTGCAATAGAAAAGGATTTGAAAAGGGACACTAATCCCCAGGACACTCTTAGCCATCACACCGTTTCTTCGCCATTAGCATTTGCTCTTGGCTGGTTGACCATGGTCGGTGTAAAGGCAGACCATGGTATTCGCTATGATATTGACTATATGACACTGATACGGAAGCATAGATAGGACATGGGTGAAAATTATGTTTCTGTCTACGAAATTATTTCCGACCCGGAGATACATCTCCGACCCGGAGAAAATTATCTCCGACCCAGAGATACATCTCCGACCCCGAGATACATCTCCGACCCGGAGATAATTGACCAATGAGAGTCGAGCCGCGGTAACGATTGCTGCAACACCATTGGTCAATTATCTCTGGGCCGGAGATGTATCTCCGGGTCGGAGATAATTTTCTCTGGGTCGGAGATGTATCTCGGGGTCAGAGATAAATTTCTGCGGGTCGGAGATGTATCTCGGGGTCGGAGATAAATTTCTCTGGGTCGGAGATGTATCTCGAGATCGCAGATAAGTTTCTCCGGGTCGGAGATAATTTCGTAGACGGAAAAATAATTTTCACCCATGTCCTATCTATGCTTCCGTACACTGGTAAGTGACTGTTTTGATGAGGAAGAAATGAAATGTGATTAAGTACTGTTTTCTTTACAGTGTGATCAGGCACTGAGTATGGCGTTGAAGGGTAACCTGTATACATACTGGTTGTTCGGACGAGAAGGCATGATCAGAAAAACTGGTGTACAAACGTCTTCCGGTTCAGACTTTTCCGAATACGACGAGAAGCCTTCGCATGAACCCGGTAAGTATACGTAAACGTGACAAATTTTAGAATGACAATTTGACCAAGAATAAAAAAAATGTGAAAATATTTATGGATGAATAATACGGGAAAATTTGGTGTTGAGTATCAGATGATGAAGAACGGAGGGTACCGGTGTGACGGAAACGGTGTCCCGATGCATCCAGTGTCCGGGGGACACTCGCGTCAAGACGTAAGTGTCTTGGGACACTAAGATCTGGATTTAATTGTCCGTCGGGCATTCAGGTCTGGAATTGGATGTCCTGGGACAATGGCTTCCAGGAGACGAAAGTCCTAACCTGTAGTCCAGTGTCCGCCTCGATTACTACGTCCGATTTTCCATCCAATTTACACGTGAACATGTGTACCAGAGAGTAGTATAGAAAGGGGATTTCAGGCGTTATTGACCTACTTCCGACAGGTAGCGTCAACAGATCATTTCCGTCTGACCTTTGTGAAGTGACTTCCGGTTCCGGTCATGTGACATAAAGTGACCTTTAACCCTGCTCATGATTTCCGCTATTGCCCGCATGGTCACTTCCGATCACGTGACCGGAACCGGGAGTGACCTCACAAAGATCAGCCGAAAGCGACTTGTTGACGTCATCGGTTGTAAGAAGCTCAATAACGCCCTAAGTCCCCTTCTCTCTGTCTCTCCCTTCTACTCAGGGGGTGAGTGAGGACGAAAATAAAATGAAAAAAAAACAAGATAATTTCAACAGAAAATCTTGAAATTTATGCTAAGAAATAATCAGGTAAGACTGCATCACACCTGAGGGCTTTTCCTCGTGCGCCTCTTTGCTTGCCCGGTGGGAGCTTGTTCACTACAGTGAAGAATACAATATATTGGCGAGCATACGTGAAAACAAGTCAACACGAGAAATAACACGTTCTTCAGGAATGCAAGTCGCGATATGTAATTGTTCTATACAGATGTGGAAGCTGCCAGTCAGTGGAGTAACTAGGCCACTACTTGTATTCTTTTAACGGCATATTCCGTGGGTCTTCCAAAGACGGGGTCAAATTTGCTTGACAAGTAATACACCAGACCTGATATGGCTGCGCATACTTACGGTTGCATAAAACGCTTCAGATTCTTTGCGTTTACTGCAACTTTCAGCTGTTTTCCTTCCACAGACGTCACACGAAAGGTAGATTTCCACGGCCATTGTCGGATATGACATAAGGGCCCCGATAACGCTCCTCAGACTTTCTCCCTTTTCGGTCCAGGCTCTTGAGATTTCAAAGCAATACCTTGTCCCCTATGGAAAAAGTCTGAAATAGCGAAAATTTGCATATATGGTCCATGCTTAACATGTAATCATGGCAACACGAGTTGAAGAAATGAAATAATTCTGTGCAACAATGCAGCTCAGCTCTTCAGCAATATTGATTACACTCTATAATTAGAACTTCACATAAATCATTATGTGAATGAAGGATTCGGCCAGGTGTATCTTTGGCATCATTATCTGTTGTCTGCAAATTAAACATTTAGGATCTGAACACTAGTTTAACAGAAAAAGAAGAATCGATCTTGTTTCAGTTTAAACGTATTTAGGTTACAAACATGCGTTCGTGAAAGCTTTTAAAAGATGAAATCTGGACAGGTTCTAAACATCCCAGGCCAGATAAGGTTAACAAAGAAGTTCTTCAGATTTCTCGCATTCTTAGTAATGGCGGAAACCTTTAAACCGCGAAGTAAAGCTAGCAACCGCTATGTAAAGGTTACTCCGCGGCTTAAAGGTTTACTCGATGGTTTAAAGGTTTACTCTGTGGTTTAAACTGTGTAAAAGTTTCCAAGAGTTTTGTCTGGTTTTCGGTGAAAAAAAATGATAAAGTCATTTATGATGAGGTTACTAGAAATGATAAAAGTGTAAAGAAAACGTGATAAACTAAAATCTGTTTGTAGAAAATAGGCGAAAATCAAGAACATCCCCAAAAAATGCAGAAAATGTAATAAAAAAAATGTAAAAAAACTAAATTATAAAAAATGTCCTTGAATTCTTGAATGTCCCCTATGGGCCAGCCTTATTCAATCTTGGATTGAATACGCAAATATACTCGATGTTTGTCATTAATACGCCATTAGTTTGCGAGCGCCTTAGGTTGAACTACAGGTAATGTATACATATTAGCCATACATGTATATGAAGTCTACAAAATATATTAATTAATTGATAAATTAGTAAATATTAATGTGATGTGAAATAAAATAGCATTTGCCCACTTTTCATCGCGGAAAAGCAGAAATTTTGGAGAAATATGACAAAAATATCACTTTTCTGCTACCCGATGTGGCCGCCATCTTGGATTTACCCATGATTCTCTGCGTGAGGGGTCATGCTAATAGGCTCAAAATGACCCCAATATGACAAACTATAAAGTCACGGAGTTTCAGCTCTCTATTTTTTGTCGTCCCGGATATAGCGCAGAAAGTTTGGTAGGGGGTCATAATGCCGCCCCCCAGGCCAGGTAGGGTTAATTATCAGTCGCCTCATCGTGATGACGTTTCTGTTGTTTATGTAGTACATAAATTATTCGACCTGTGCGAGGTTTCCAGAGATATCGGATTGAATTGCCAGTATGTTGTCCTATCCAAGAATTCATGTGCCAGTAGCAGATTTCGTTATTCGGTCGTCGTATTTGCCCTAGACGAATCGACTGCTTTATGAAAACGCCATCTCCACACCATACGGACATCTCTTCGTCAAACATAGGTTGAAGAAAGATTAGTCGAGGATGGTACAACTCGTATATTTAAGTCTGTATTGAGATGACGATTGCAGTGAAATGATATCGTCTCTGCAACCTTAAGTGTGACGTGCGCCCGATAATTCCTTAAAAATTATATTAGTAGCCAAGCATGGGTGTACTATTTGAGGGGTTTAGTTTCCTGCTTTCTTAGCTCGATGGTCTCAATAGTCATGTCGTTGAAGATGTCCGCATGAACAGTTACAATAAAAGCGTGAATGGAATACGAATGCTCACAGGTGATCGTGTGATACTTTTAGATACAGTAGCTGTATATGTCTGTAGGGTCATATGACTACTTGTCAGTACGCCAGCATCGTATTCCACCACTCTTTTAATGTTGCGTTTAATTGACGTTGGTGCGAATTTTGAATACGCTCCGAGTGTATGCGAACAAAGAACAGCTGCGTGACTAGGGAACAAAGAGGGCAGGTGTCCTATACATCCAAAATGAGTTAAGCGGGACGATAGCTGCAACATGAAGACACACATAAAAAGTTTATATCCGGATTCCCGTTAAAGATCAGCAGACAATATATACCTCTATCGAAGGATAAAGGGAGACGTGTTAACCATGTATGTATTGTGCTGTCCATGTTGAAGGCATTGCTGTATCCAAATCTTGCTCCTGAAAAAGGGGCAATAACTCTTTTTTTTTGCCAATTTCAGACGACTGGCAAGTCATGTATTCCGGTGTGAAAGGAACGAAAACAAATCGTTCTATAATGTTGTGGACGGGTAGACTGACATCTACCCAAAACGACGTAATTAACCTGTGACACTCCAAGTTCGTTTTTAGCATTTGTCGTAGTCCTGTATCGACCCACACGATTACGCCCCACCAAAAACTAGAAAGCTGGAATTTGGCATAGTGACATATTTTGACACTAGGCAGTTTGCTGTTTGAAACGGGCTATGCAAATAGAAGAGAAGAGGGTGAATTCGTTACTGACCTGGTTTTCGGACAACAAACACCCAAACTTTTGTCGGAAATTACGAAGGTTGACGTACCTTCCAGGTTCAATGTGCACGAACCTGATTCACACAGCCCTCTGTTGGCACACAGTGTCCTCACGAGGACAACAAAGAACACTGACGGGAATAGCTTGATTTTTGGTGGGTGTATATTTTTTCAGTGACTTCGTTCGTGTTCGGAAAAGCTGGTGTCGGTATTATAAGACCATCAAATATTAGATCATTTTCCACATGTCGAATCCCCTGGGCAGAAATCTCCTATTGATATGGTCAAATTGTCGTTATTAACAATCGGCAGTATAGGTGAAAATATTATCATTAAATTGTATATATCACATGCGTTTTACTCTGGCACATGTTTCTTTGCGATTGCCTAGCATATTCGTCGTTTCGGATGGTATAAATTTACCAATATTACAACGAAATAAATCTAAGGCACTCTTAAACTGATGGTTTATTATTAAAATATTCTAGTAAAATAAAGAAATAAAACATGTTTTATACACCATGAAATGTGTATATCTATATCGTATATTATAAAGGAATAGGTTGGAAACTCGTTCCCGCTGTGTCGCCCAAAGCAAAATTCGGAATGACACCCATCTCGCAACGTTTGGTGTGGTATAAATCCTCATCTTCTTTCGCCATGCGGTGAAGGTTTTGTGAAGTTCAATCATTTTACCATATATACAGAGCGATTGTCTCGTACATTCGCGTACATGTCATAAGTCAATCATCTGGTGACGCTGATCCGATTTTGTCTATAGTAATTTTCACCCGGATATTTGTAATGCCTAATTCCAGTACTGAGCTTCGGCAATCAGATGCTTCTATAGCTTTATGGCTGGTATATATCTCATCTGATATAACGTTCGGAGGTTGATCCCGAACGTAACCAACTATGCCCTAATTCTGAAACCGTGGTCATAGAAGTTGAGTCCCACAGAAGAATTTAACGTATAATGAACGCCTTATCAATCTACCATTTCTGTTTTAGCCTGTTTGGAAATATGGCTTTTTTTCTTTTCAGCTGCTGAAAAGCCAGTCATGATAAAGACGGAAGTCAAAACGAAAATCTCGCTAGGAGACAAGAACACAGAACCCCTGTACGAGTGTGACCCTGGACCAGGCAAACGCTGGATGGCAGAACGTGACACGGGGCCGTGAAACGAAAGATGTTCCTTTCCTACCTCGTATCCAACCGTATCTCAGCGTATCCTAGGGTGTTTCTCTTTCGGAGAAAAAGAGTACCACGTGATTTGCTAGCCAGATATTATGATATGATGGTTATGATATAATGGTTATCATCAGCAGTTTGTAGCTCATCCATATCTGCTAATGCCCATTTCGTATCAGGCAAATCTGATTGGCTAGTCGAATTACAACACATATAAGGGAACCCAAACGTTCGGCCTACTTACCAATCAACGGTTCAGTACTATAATATACAGTTTGTAAAACATCAGCAATACAGTATTGGCCACAGGTCTAGGGCGCATTATTTTGCCAGAGATAAAGAGCTAAAAAAAACTTAGAATTTAATATTACAGTACGAGTGTTTGTTCAAAATACTGTCAGTATTTAGAGGTGTATATCTGTCTCGCGCTTGGAAACATTGCCATCATATTATTTTATGTTATGTTATGATTTATTTGATTGTACTTGTATATATTGTATTGATAAAATTGGCAGTTTCGTTGTGATGGGCTCATTCTGTCAAATGCCAAAGTAGCTAGACACTTGTATATTGTATATTTCCAAGGTATCGTACATTCTCTCGTTGGCACAATAATGCATTATCGTTGATCTATGGCTAAGGTGATACATTTGATCCTATTCCTATTCCTTCTAAGCTTTGTTTCGTGTTTTGAACAGCTCTGTATTATTGCAGGTCCTTGGTTATTTATTCAATATTTAGTATTTCCGTGCATATTCCAAGACGGTTAGCAGAAGTGGCCAAATTGAAAGGATATATATCTATATGGCGGGAGGTGTGGTAATCGATTTCGATATCGAAGTTGGGAAGTTCATGTGTCGTTGAACGCTGAAATTAACTGATTCAGTTAATACAACAATGATTTGAAATATCTATGACTTGGATTTCATTAAGAATGAATGAATTAAAAAATAATTCTCTTTTGAGTCCAAAATAGAGGTAGTCTATTCTTTGATTCTGTCAGTTGATATCCGCACGAGGACAATAGGAACATATCGTCAAAACACGAATAATTGTCATGTGTTGTAACCGTGTTATAATCTTGTTGGCATCGTTATTGTGCAAATAAAGGCAGAGATAATAGTATTGATGAAACCGTCATGTTTTAGTATCATGAAAGTCATTAACTGGTCACAAACTCATCCAATGCAACATCAAGAAACACCAGCAGCAAGATAACCCAATAAAATACAATGTACATGTATCACAAGAAAAAAAGTCGCAACATTAATGAAATTGGATCATTACCGGAGCCATCAGCTCGAGTGGAGGGTTAAAGGTGCCGAGCTGGGTAGACAGATATTGCGTAGAATCAAGCCCTACATTCACAATTTTCCAACGAGTACATTTCACTTCTTAATGGCCTCCAAAGGGTCAAAATTGACCCTCCCACACTGGACTACTGTCAGCACGAGGATTGTTTTTGGATAACAATAGTCAACATCTTGAAGACCCCGCCTAGAATTCGACAAATCAGACTAGCAGTACTGTGAGATCGATACAGACTCACGCTATCGCAATTCAAAATAGAAATTCCTCCGCATTGACCCAGAAGAATACAGATTACGATCAATGAATAACTGGTTTGTTCAAGGTGTAATGGGAAGGACCAAGTTCTATTCAGTCCCATACTGTGACTGTCGATGCAATATGTTGCGTCAGTGTCATAGTCACACGATTGCATCCTAAAGTACGAGCTGTTACATACTGAACTTCCCCTCCAAACATCTTTCAAATCAGTTTGAAACAGCATTATACAGTACTACACATCAGCGGCTTAAAAAAATTCGGTAGCTTTCAGTTCTTCAAACGAAAAGAGATTGAGCGAGGGTGAAACAAGGGCAGGAAGATGTTTGCTAATGTGATGCGTTCGTACGTACACATGGAACTAGCATTCTCCTATTTCTGCTATAACCAAGAGGTGTTAGCCGACGGGGTTTCGACAACTTATCTGAGAAGGTAATCCCCACGGGAATATCTACAGACCGGCGTCCGATATAGAGAGAAAGCGATCGTTATGGAAACGACTGTTTCTAAGAATATATGTTTGAATTTAATTTTAAAGGCATTCTCATTGTGTCTGCTCTCATTATCCGGTGTAAGTATTTGTTCGATGCAACGTGTTTCGAACAAGCCTTGATTATGTAACTCGTTCAAAATGCTAAAATTAAAAAACAAAATTAATCGTCAAATTCATTGTTGAGCAAAACTCATTGTTCTTTATATTGTCTCAATCTATGGGGTGAAATGGACAGGCCACCAAACTTTGGTGAAGTGAGGCTGTAATGTTATGCTATCAAATCAATCAAGAGCCTCGTTATTATTTATATTATGTAGAAAATTCACGTTAACAGTTGTTCTATTGAAAGTCACTAATGGGGAAGGTAGTAAACGCAAAATTGTCAGCACACACTGCTAAAATGTCCTTATAATCGTTAAGAATTAAACGTAAAGTCTGTTGTTTTCTTGTTCATGAAATGAACGAATACTCAGCAACGTTCTGGCTTACTGTACGAGCAGCAGATATCATCCTAGCCATGTTCTCACGGTTTTGAAAACAAAGTCAACGGGGAAGGACTATGTGTTCCGAGATAGTATATGACGAGGGCAAATTCCCGCGAAAGGATTTTTTATAAACTGACCATGTTTTAAAATATAGAGCTTCTGGACTGAGATCAATATGTCTCGTAATCCGATATGAGGTTGCAAGCGCGATCAGTCTGCAGAATGTGTCCTCACGCAGGTTCCATTGTTTCGCTAAACTAAATTGATTTTCATGTGCTAAGTCTGGAACAAAAGCAACGAAACAAAGTCATTTCTGGGAATATGATTACCCAGCCTTATGTAACTGTCCAGCGGAGCGACCTAGATAACTTATGATGTAGCTGTTCTCGGCAAATCAGAGTGAGTGAGTGAGTGAGTGAGTAGGATTTAACGTCGTTTTCAACATTGTTTCAGTCATATCACGACGGTGCCTACATGTGCCAGAACACGAGAGTGCTCACAGTTCCTATTATTCTGGACACTGATCAGCCCAGCCAGTACAGCACTCGGTCACCCATCCAAGTATTGACCGAGCTCAACGCTGCTTAACTTCGGTGATCTGACGAGAACCGGTGTGCCCAACGTGATGCGCCGTACTCGGAAAATCAGAATGATGTTGCTTAGCTGCTACCTGTTGATCATCCAGTTTGAGTGCGAGATAATTTATGTATTAAATGGAGTTTTATCATACACGCCCTCGAAAACAGTTTTTTCCAAATGGATGCCAACGCGTTTTGGAAGTAGTCCGAGGAACAAATTCTCCGAGGGATATCTTCATGGGACAGAAAATGTATTCGTCTCGACGCGTTGAACCGGGTATTTTGCCATGCTCTCGAGGGTGAAGCTTGTCGCTTCTTCGATTTTTATTTTTAATCAGCTGGCGACAACAGCTCAAATGAGTGTTTACTCCTGACTAACCTCAATTTCATGTCAACTCCATTTAAAAGATAGAAATATTGTAAGAACATATCTGGGTATAAATTCTCTATCATATCTACTGACCTACTCTTGATGTCATATTGTTGGCGATTGATCAGTCCTATATTATAAGCCAATTCTATTGTCCATGCTCCACAGAGAAGCTGTACCTTGCAACAGAGGATATAATCTTACCCGGACCCTAAAATACTAAGTCTGAAGGGCTCTTTACCATGTGATGCTAGATTAAAAACTTTGACCCCGTCCCCACGGAGTCTGTCCTAGATTTAGTTGCATACTTTAAACAAATAAAGTCGGCACATTCATACGACTGAGGGTGGGTCAGTGTCATGATCACGGAGAAAATATTTGCCGTTCTTTCTCGCTGGTGGTAGCTTCTGTACCGCGCCTGCCAAGACGTTCCCGTTTTATGCATCTAAGTGGTGGTGTTCGTTGCTGGAAAGCAGCCTCCCCAGGGGGTTTGTGCATGACCTGCTCTGTAGCTTTCGGGAGGACATTACCATGTTTCGTATATGCTGTTAACAACTGCATCTCTGGATGAAACTTTTGACTAGTCCGCCAATATTTCCCAGACGTATGTCAGGTGAAAACAGATAATTCTTGTCATGCTTGTTGTGTATAATAATTAATGTACTTGTTAGAATCCGAATGAGCAGGGTTCTCTATTTTCACTCCACTGACGTGTCTTATATCCACATCCATGGTAGAGAAATTTTCTTATCACAGAGAAGGATTTCCCAAAATATGATTACCACTTTCTGTAAGACCAGATACCATACAAGTGAAAATATGTTTTTCAGTGTGTGACCATGTTGAATCGTTTGCTCTCGAATGGCAGGATATCAGATATTTATAATACACCCATCGGCTACGGCCTCGGGAAATGCAACGCATACAATTTGAGTGCAGATTGTGAGAAGTGTGAACAGTGTTGTTTGATATATCCAACCGTGGAGTAAATCTTGATGGAGTTCATCTTTATTCGGCTGTCATGTGACACTGAGGGCTGTGACACTTTGAGGATGTTGTCTCTACGGTGATCTGATTGGATATACTCTGAAACGTGTGTTGAGAACATTAGGAGTATAAACCACTTCAATAAGAGTAATAATTTTTAAGGCCATAAAACGGATAACCGTGAGATCCCAGGCTTAGGGGGTTTTGAGAGTTGAGAAACTTCCTTATATGTAATACGCCTCAAAATAGTGTTTTTATTGCTTAATATGTTTTAATCCTTATTTTTTCACATAATATTTTTTGTTACTTATTAAGTGATAATCCCCGTGTTGTTACTTCATAAGTAATGCTCCTTAAAATAGTTTATTGGTACTTATATATAATGCTGCCTATTTTATTACTTAATATGTATTAATGACGTCAGTTCTATTTTTATATCCTGACATCATTGTTAACTCCCTGCTCCTTTGTTATTTCTTGACAGACTTGCCCTCACATCTAGGTAGAACAAAAGTCTCTCCATAGACAAAGAGCGATGAGTCAGGCTCAACATTGTCTTCATAGCTAAATGGGGAAAAATTTGTATTTGCCCACACACTGACATCATTGGGAAAACCCCTGTTCTATTGTCAATATTTCTTGACAGACTCGGTCCCCTGCATCTACGTAGAACAATAGTCTCTCCACAGACAAAGAACCATGAGTCACACTGGTTTGCCACACACCCCTCCACCTCTCCATGAACAAAGAGCGATGAGTCATGCTATTTCATGGTCTTCATAGCTAAATTGGAGAAATTTGTTTTTGCCCACACACTGACATTATTGGGGAAAACCCCTGTTCTATTATTATGTCGTTATTATTTCCTACTCCTTTGTCTTTAATTCTCGACAGACTTGCCCCCCTCCCCCCCCCCGCCGCATCTATGAAGAACAATAGTCGCCTCATAAACAAAGAGACATATTTGAGTTAATAAAGAAGTTCAGACTTGTCAACAACTAAAAAATGGTTCGTGTGTACATCCCTGTTCATTCACCATGGATGAATACGAGAGAACCCTTGTCAAGCTGAAGCGGCATCTATCGGAACGCAGCAGACAATTACCTTCGACCTCGCCCTAAACAATCCTACCTGAGAATAATAGAACATTTGGTAATGATGGGAGCAGACGTGGATTCAGCTGTAAGTGTTTGTGTTAAACGTTTTTCACATCTCACATTTTAAGGGAAAAGATCACTCCCTCAATAACACTCACATAATCCATATCAAGGAGAGTCATTGATCACTCTCCTGGAAAATAGCAAAGTAATGTGGAGTTATACTGACGAGTCAGCAATAAAAGTATCGCAAATTCACAGAGACGGGAGATATGGCATTAGCTCTTGGACAAATATTAGTATGAACTGCAAAAACATATTCAGTCAATCATTACGAGCTCTTTGAAAATTCTCAATTCTGTATTGTGTATATTCACCATAGATTTAAAGCAAATCAGATACATGTATTATCATAGCTAACAGCTGTCCAATATTTTACGTGAATTCAAACCTGCATGGAGGGCAGAATAGCTTCAATTAATGCCTCACTGACCACGATATAATAGCCCTATAGAGTCTCCTACAGTCTCTTGTGTTAATGGGCCCTCTCACTTGGCTTCACGGGAACTCTTTTATCTAAAGGCCGGCTTGAATGTGTTTTTTGTTACCGTGCGAGATCATTGTTAATCTGAAATCAATTAAACTGTTAAATTCCATACACATTAACACATAATCATTCTTTACCATCCCGGCAGACACTACATTATATCGCCTACCCTGTCCCGTTCTTTAGCCATCACACACCTTGGACGGTCACTTCCCCCCAAAGAGACACTTAAATACAAGCGTTCCTTTCATATACCACTTTAATTCACTGTCTTGCGCGCGGCACGTGCCAGGTCCATTATCATTTAACTCTAAGGGACAATATTAGGGTAAACACTCCTTTTTGTGAACGCTTTAGTACTATCGGCGGGTCATTCTATGCGCGTGCCAGGTCTTTGTTCCGTTTTCATTGTGACATATAGAATATTATCCGAGTATAAATTCACAAAATGATAATTGACGTGTTCAACTGTTTTGCCGCCATTTATTCATATAAAATAAAATTTTAGAGGCAAATTTGTGTTGTTTTTAGACTAGCCTTTCTACAGATTACTGATAATTGATTAGTGATATTAAATTTTCTTAATACATAATAATAATATACATATTTCAAGCTTTGGAAATATATGAAATATACCAGTACTTAAAAAGGGGTTGAAGGTAGAAATTCACACTGTTACTCAAAATTGACTATTTTTGACACCTTTTCTACATGAATAATAGCAAGATAGCACAAATGGGTGATACATACGGAAAAAACATACAGTGGCTAACAGCTGCATTCTCCGACGTCCGCGCTTACCCTATATTAGACCGACTCTTGTTAGTATTTATTCATTCCATTGATATTCGTCATCATGGAACGGGGTAAGGAGAGTGTCAATATTTAGAACACTGTTACGCAGAATTTTTGGCTGGTCGAGAACTGATGCGCCTCGACTCAATGATAACATGTGGGGACGTTGTTGTATTTGTTTATATAATAAGGTTACTCTAGTGTTACAGCCATGCAGGCATGTGCCCTTTTATGAGACACGTCTGCATAAATCTGTACAGAATAATATCCATCCAGCCAACAACAACAACGCCCTTTCATGCCCGATATGTCGGGGTCGTATCACTGAAGTTCAAAAAATATATATTTAGATTTTATCATCATATAACCCAAGGCTCTTTATTAAGAACCGACATTCAAACTCAAAAAACAGAACTATCTTTCCGCAACCTGATGTTTGTGGGTGTATTTGTAAGTGTGTGTGTGTGTATGTGGGTATCTGTATGTCCAATGAGTAAATGCGTTTTGAATCAGGGAATGTAATTGGCTGAATCGGTCAGTGTCAATGAATCAGTGATTGAATCAGTGGTTGTGTATATGAGTCAATGAATCCGTGATTTTGTGACTTTATGATTCAGTGTATGTGTGATTGAATTAATGTGTGTCTGTGTGTGTCTGTATTTGTGTGTGTGTGGTGTGTGTGTATGTGTATTTGTGTGCGTGTGTATTTGTGTGTTTGTGTATATGTGTGTGTGTATGTGTATTTGTGTGTGTGTGGTGTGCTTGTGTGGTGTGTTTTGTGTGTGTTTGTATTTGTGTGGTGTGTATGTGTGTGTGTGGTTGTGTGTGTGGTTGTGTGTGGCTGAGTGAGTGTGTGTATGTGTATTTGTGTGGGTGTACGTGTGTGGGTGTCTGGGTGTCTTTGTGGGCTAAGGCCGGTCAGTCAGGCTCAGGCTGGTCAGGTCAGGTAGGCAGGCCAATGAATGAAGCAATCCCATGAAAATCCCGACTTTTATACACCTATATAGAAGTACCCAGATGTTACACAGTCCCCGGAAGTAACAACCCGGAGGTAAAAGTCCCCGGATGTAAACAAGTCCCCGTATGTACCCGGTTGTAAACAAGTCCCCGTATGTACCCGGTTGTTAACAAGTCCCCGTATTTACCCGGATGTAAACAAGTCTCCGAGTCTAAATATTTCCACTAATCAGAACGCAGCACTTCTATTGTCTAAAAATATCCGCAATCAGAGCGCAGATCTTCTATTGTCTAAAAATATCCCCAATCAGAGCACGGACGTAAATGCCTTAAGTGCTTGGGAGAGCGTGGCGCCTATAACGACGTTGCTGTCAATTTAGGTCGAATACAACTACTCGCTGATGCCATCTGTCGCTCCGTGCCCACCATTCCTCATATTCAATGCGAAGTCTCAAACCTTCACGAATCGAGGAAATATGCTTCGCCATCGACGCAGTCACACCAGTCAACCAGTTAACTGTTCCACATGTCGAAAATCCTTCACTCGCATGGATAAACTTTTAACTCATCAGCGTACCCAAACGAGGAAAAGGCATGTTTATGGCGCACATCATAGCAGAGTCAAGCGGATGAAAACAGACCTACCACCACATCAGACCAAATGTAACTTTTGCGCAATCCTCAAACCGCTCCTCACCGGAAAACCATTCTGCCATGAATGTTCGACTCAAGGGAGAGAATGCACTGCCTGTCATCGACCACTGCCCGAGAAATATTTAAACGCGCATTCATAGCACTGTGACTGTTGCCATAGGAAACAAGTGGGTGGAGCCAAGCCAGACACATCCGCACTGGAAGGTACGGTACACACCCATTCCATTCCTCCTTCATCCGTTGATAATGTGGATGTATTACTGTTTTTGAAGAACACAGAACCAAAGCTTCGTCACCGTAGACCTTGCCACACATCGAGGCATCAAATGGTACCTTTCTTTACAAATCCGTATGGTACGATCGAACAGCGACGGAGATCCTATCTACTCTGAGCCCACCTTCCGATGTCCCAATGCTATCATTACAAACCTATCGCAACTGGAATCTCAACTAGCCGAAGCCCTACAGAAAATTCACCATAGTTTTCAGGACTATCAACGCGATGGGAGCTCTTGGTTAATAGATGAAATAGTACATCTCGACATCCATCTGGCTCAGTACGTACCTTTTGATGGAAGCAGCTTATATCCCCACACCTAAATCTCTAGCTGACAAGAAAGCTCTTGTCAACGTGGAGAGTACGGATTCTTTTTGCTTTTTATGGTCTATTGTGGCAGCCCTCCATCCAGCAGAAATGAACCCCAATCGCCCTGAGCATCATACAGCTTACATGGACGAGTGGAATGTTGATGGCCTGACTTTTGCCATGTCGTTATTCCAGGTCGCCAAGTTTGAATCCCTCAACACTATTTCCATCAATGTTTTCGGCTATGACAGAGAAGTGTTCCCCTTGCATATCACGCAACATCGGTTTGACACCCATGTGAATCTGCTTCTCATTATCAAGGAAGATAAAAGACACTTTTGTCTGATCAAGAACATGAGCCGTCTGTTGGGCAATCGTACAAAACACAATGGTAAACAATTCTATTGCAACTATTGCTTGCACGGATTTTCTTCCCAACGTGTGCTGGATGATCATCTCCCTCACTGCTTTCCTTATGGCCCCCAACGGATCAAACTCCCAGAAACACCGGAAGAACAATGATTATCATTCAAAAATATCCAGAAGCAACTCCGCGTACCCTTTGTCATCTTTGCTGATTTCGAGTGTTTCACGCGGAAAATACACTCCCAGTCAGGGTTCACCACGAAATACGAACAACACGAACCGTCAGGATTTTGTTATACGGTGGTTAGCAGCTTACCCGGATACAGTACTCCTGCAGTTGTCTACCGGGGTCCCGATGTGGTGGAAACATTTTTGGATCGTCTCATAGAAGAAGATGATCGGATATGCAACATCTTGGAATCGGTCATCCCCATGGAGCTCACTCGAGAGGGACAACATTGGTTTAAATAGTATTTATTTCACCATGAGATGAGATGGGGAGCGCATTAAGATGACTTATTATTGCGTCTCCCCTGTACAAAATATATATAACATCAGTCAAGTTGCAAATAAAACAAATATAACAAATAATGGAGAGAAAGCTGAATACATGTGACCAAATCCACAATAAATTTACATTTTCGGTGTGAGAAGCTCGAGTGCCATCGTGCTACGAGATATAATGAAGAACTACACGAAGAAAACCCTGTCTGGACGCTGAAGGAACAACAGATGGGCAGATAAGACATATTTGTAGTTTGGAATCAGAAACGTTGGTTTTTGTAATATAGTCGCCAAGATACTTTTGAATGCGCACATTGGTAACCTCGTCTTTGTCTACATCGCCGAATAATAGTGTTTTTGGAATTGGAATTCTCTGCATATCATAAATACTCGCAAGGTTAGTTAGTAACAGGATACGTTGAGTGTGGAAAGTGGGACAGTACAGGAAATAATGATCAACGTTCTCGTTGGGATGGCCGCAGTTACATTGAGTAGTGTAGGACAGGAAATTGTCAAGTAAGTATCTTTTGAGATTGCTGCAACCGTTACGAAGACGACACAGTAAAACATTCTCTTTTCGGGGACAGACATAATACCAGGGTGGTGGATTAGGTTTTAAAGACATAATTAATAACTTGCGTTTGAAAGCAGGAATAGATGGTAAATTCTGAACAGTTGCTGGAAGGGCATTCCAATCTCGAACAGCGCCTGGAAAGAAGGACCCCCTAAATAACTCCGTTCGACACTTGTAAGGTGTAAAATAATTTGCGTTACGCACATTATACGGATTGCGAGTATAGGTTGTCAAAGGAAGGTGATAGTACAGGTGACTGGGTGCCAGACCATTCACGATACGATAAAACATTGTGAGTTTATGAACTTTGCGCCTTCTCGACAGTGTTTCAAAACCGGCTTCTGTATATAAAGTTTCTAGGCTAACACTGGAAGTAATGCCAGTTATGGTTCTTAATGCCTCCTTTTGAATGTTTTCTAATCTGTTAATTAAATTTTGGTTGAGGTTGTCCCAAACAACATCACCATATTCTAAACTCGATCGTATAAAACTCTTATACATTATCTCGAGACACTTCCTATTAAGAATATATTTCAGTCCTTTGAAAACTGATAACTATTTCTGTGCTGTGTTTATGACATTTTCAATATGAGTGTTCCAGTTACCCTTGTTGTTGAACGTCACTCCCAGATGCTTATGACTCAGTGACGGTTGAAGTGGCGAATTATCAAAGGAGATGGGAAAATCAGATGGAGAATGCCTAAGTGAGACTAAAAGAGAGACTGTTTTTGCAGTGTTGAAATCAACAAGCCATGTTCTGGCCCACTGTGAGATAATGTCCATATCATGATTAATGAGACTGCAAGTTGTCAGTAATAACATAGAGACATGTATCGTCAGCAAACAACCGGATACTGTTTAAAATATTACCAGGTAAGTCATTTATGAATAACAGGAATAAGAGGGGACCAAGAACGGAGCCTTGAGGCACACCTCCATGAAGGCGAACTATTGTAGATCCCTTGCCTTGTAATACGACGCGCTGGCAACGGTTGATTAAATAGCTTTTGAACCATTCTAGTAAGCTACCGGAGACGCCAAACTGCTGCAATTTCAGAAGAATGCCACGGTGCCACACTCTGTCAAAGGCCTTCGATATATCAAAAAATAGAAAAAGGACCTCCTTTTGTTCATCTAGCGCCTTAACAATGTCAAAATAGATATCAAGAAGTTGTGTTACAGTGGAGTGGGATGGAAGAAAGCCCGACTGATTAGGTGTTATTTCGTGCCTAATGAAATTAAAAAGATACTTGAAAACGACTCTCTCCATGACTTTGCTTAGACAACTCAGCAAAGATATTGGTCGGTAGTTGGAAGATAAATGGTGGTCGCCCTTTTTGAATAAAGGAGTTACGTTAGCAATTTTCCAATCGGTTGGAAATTTGGATGTTTGTAGAGAATGATTAAAAAATCGAGCAAGGATTGGGGCGAGAATACACTTTGCCTCAAAGAGACATTTTGGACTGATTTTGTCTGGTCCGATTGCCTTTGTGGTGTCCAAATTCGAAAGCGTATCGAACACGTCAGCATTAGTTACGGTAAAACCATCAAGACAGTTATCGGTGTATAGAGACAGAGGGGGTAGCAGTGCATTAGACTCGTCAATATTTGTGATGTTCGTGAAATAAGTATTAAGGATTTCAGCCTTCTCGTTATTCTCATAGGCGAAAGAACCGTTTGTTCGTTTTAGAGGCGGAATATCGTTAAAATTAGAATTGCTGTCTTTGAGGAAGGATTTACTTAATTTCCACTAGTATTTTGAGCCAACCCGACCAGTCTCGATCTTTTCTGCCATTTTGTCTTTGAATTCGTTTTTTTGCGGAATGAACGAGGTGATTAACGTAGTTTCTCTGACGTTTGAAACATAGAATGTCATTTTCTGACTGAGTTTTCCTTGATTTCTTAAACATTTTATCACGGATTCTTATCTCGTGTTTAACTTTACTGGTAATCCATGGCTTATCGTTTGAGTGTATAGTTACATATTTATGGGGAATGGCTATTGAGGCTGCATTGTTAATATTAGAAGTAATACACTGGGACCATATATCCACATCATTTTCTTCCGTCAAATTGTCCCAATTCGCATTGTTTAAGAATCTTCGAAATTCATCCCAATCAGCCTTATCGTAATTCCAAATTAAACGTCTGTAAGAACATCGCTTAGGAATACGTGATTTTAGTGTAACAAAGACTGGAGCGTGGTCGCTACAAAATGGAACCAGGACCCCGCTGTCGGAGACGAGATTGAACATGTTACATAAAATAGGATCGAGAAGAGAGTTGGAGACTGGGCGAGTTGCTTCACTTATCAGTTGGTTAAAGCCAAGAGAGTTTATCATATCGTGGAGGTGATACTTCGAATGATTAAACAGATCATCGTTCAGGTCGCCTAGAATTAAAATGTTTTTATCCGGGTTAGAATCGCGAACATATTCGATATTATCCGACAAAAGTTGCCATTTAACAATCGGTGTATTTGGAGGGCGATAGATAACGCATATTAATGATCGAGGGTTGTCACATAGTTCGAACCAAATCATTTCCAAGTCATTCGTTTCATACTCCGGTCTTCTAGAGGCGGCAATACCTTGAGAGATATACACGCAAACTCCTCCCCATGCCTGTTGCCGATCATTACGATAAGGTTCTTGGAAACCTGGGAGTAATATTTTACTGGTAGAGATAAAGGAGGTGAGGTGACTCTCTGTAATGGCGATAATGTCGTATTTACTAAGGTTTGCTTCCACCAAGTTAATTTTGTCAGCGAGACCGCAAACATTGTTATGGACAATAGATAAGTGAGTGGCACAGTCTGGACCAGGATTTGTTTCAACATCGCCTGAAAGTATCAAAAGGGTTGTAACTAGAAGGAAATTAGTAACATTTGCATTCATGATGTATTGAGACGAGGTCACAAGATACTTGAAAAGATTTGCAAAAAAACGCTTTTTCCAGTAGTTGAATAATTTACCATGAATCGATACACATCTGGTATAACAGCGTCCAAACAGGCCGATTGCCGCACGATAACTATCCAAGTGGTTATCCATCGTCTCGAACGAGCCAAGCAAATTGTCGTGTCCATGTTCTTGATCAGACAAACGTGTCTTTTATCTTCCTTGATAATGAGAAGCAGATTCACATGGGTGTCAAACCGATGTTGCGTGATATGCAAGGGGAACACTTCTCTGTCATAGCCGAAAACATTGATGAAAATAGTGTTGAGGGAATCAAACTTGGCGACCTGGAATAACGACATGGCAAAAGTCAGGCCATCAACATTCAACTCGTCCATGTAAGCTGTATGATGCTCAGGGCGATTGGGGTTCATTTCTGCTGGATGGAGGGCTGCCACAATAGACCATAAAAAGCAAAAAGAATCCGTACTCTCCACGTTGACAAGAGCTTTCTTGTCAGCTAGAGATTTAGGTGTGGGGATATAAGCTGCTTCCATCAAAAGGTACGTACTGAGCCAGATGGATGTCGAGATGTACTATTTCATCTATTAACCAAGAGCTCCCATCGCGTTGATAGTCCTGAAAACTATGGTGAATTTTCTGTAGGGCTTCGGCTAGTTGAGATTCCAGTTGCGATAGGTTTGTAATGATAGCATTGGGACATCGGAAGGTGGGCTCAGAGTAGATAGGATCTCCGTCGCTGTTCGATCGTACCATACGGATTTGTAAAGAAAGGTACCATTTGATGCCTCGATGTGTGGCAAGGTCTACGGTGACGAAGCTTTGGTTCTGTGTTCTTCAAAAACAGTAATACATCCACATTATCAACGGATGAAGGAGGAATGGAATGGGTGTGTACCGTACCTTCCAGTGCGGATGTGTCTGGCTTGGCTCCACCCACTTGTTTCCTATGGCAACAGTCACAGTGCTATGAATGTGCGTTTAAATATTTCTCGGGCAGTGGTCGATGACAGACAGTGCATTCTCTCCCTTGAGTCGAACATTCATGGCAGAATGGTTTTCCGGTGAGGAGCGGTTTGAGGATTGCGCAAAAGTTACATTTGGTCTGATGTGGTGGTAGGTCTGTTTTCATCCGCTTGACTCTGCTATGATGTGCGCCATAAACATGCCTTTTCCTCGTTTGGGTACGCTGATGAGTTAAAAGTTTATCCATGCGAGTGAAGGATTTTCGACATGTGGAACAGTTGACTGGTTGACTGGTGTGACTGCGTCGATGGCGAAGCATATTTCCTCGATTCGTGAAGGTTTGAGACTTCGCATTGATATGAGAAATGGTGGGCACGGAGCGACAGGTGGCATCAGCGAGTAGTTGTATTCGACCTAAATTGACAGCAACGTCGTTATAGGCGCCACGCTCTCCCAAGCATTTAAGGCATTTACGTCCGTGAAGGAGTCGATTTTAGAGTAATCCATGTTGAGTGAAGAATGACACGATGGGTAGTCACTTTTAAAGCACACGGTGGTGGATGGCTAAAAATAAGCTGATCGTTGATTGGTGACTATTTTTAGGCAATAGAAGAGCTGCCCTCTGATTGGTGGATATTTTTAGACAATAGAAGATATACCCGATGATTGGTGGATATTTTTAGACAATAGAAGAGCTGCGCTCTGATTGCGGATATTTTTAGACAATAGAAGTGCTGCGTTCTGATTAGTGGAAATATTTAGACTCGGAGACTTGTTTACATCCGGGTAAATACGGGGACTTGTTTACATCCGGGTACATACGGGGACTTGTTTACACCCGGGTACATACGGGGACTTGTTTACATCCGGGGACTTTTACCTCCGGGTTGTTACTTCCGGGGACTGTGTAACATCTGGGTACTTCTATATAGGTGTATAAAAGTCGGGATTTTCATGGGATTGCTTCATTCATTGGCCTGCCTACCTGACCTGACCAGCCTGAGCCTGACTGACCGGCCTTAGCCCACAAAGACACCCAGACAACCACACACGTACACCCACACAAATACACATACACACACACACTCAGGCAAACACACCACACACACACACACACACACACATACACACCACACAAATACAAACACACACAAAACACACCACACAAGCACACCACACACACACAAATACACATACACACACACAAATACACAAACCCACAAATACACACGCACACAAATACACATACACACACACCACACACACACAAATACAGACACACACACACACACATTAATTCAATCACACATACACTGAATCATAAAATCACAAAATCACGGATTCATTGACTCATATACACAACCACTGATTCAATCACTGATTCATTGACACTGACCGATTCAGCCAATTGCATTCACTGATTCAAAACGCATTTACTCATTGGACATACAGATACCCACATACACACACACACTTACAAATACACCCACAAACATCAGGTTGCGGAAAGATAGTTCTGTTTTTTGAGTTTGAATGTCGGTTCTTAATAAAGAGCCTTGGGTTATATGATGATAAAATCTAAATATATATTTTTTGAACTTCGGTGATGCGATCCCGACATATCGGGCATGAAAGGGCGTTGTTGTTGTTGGCTGGATGGATATTATTCTGTACAAATTTATGCAGACATGTCTCACAAAAGGGCACAAGCCTGCATGGCTGTAACACTACAGTAACCTTATTATATAAACAAATACAACAACGTCCCCACATGTTATCATTGAGTCGAGGCGCATCAGTTCTCGACCAGCCAAAAATTCTGCGTAACAGTGTTCTAAATATTGACACTCTCCTTACCCCGTTCCATGATGACGAATATCAATGGAATGAATAAATACTAACAAGAGTCGGTCTAATATAGGGTAAGCGCGGACGTCGGAGAATGCAGCTGTTAGCCACTGTATGTTTTTTCCGTATGTATCACCCATTTGTGCTATCTTGCTATTATTCATGTAGAAAAGGTGTCAAAAATAGTGCATTTTGAGTAACAGTGTGAATTTCTACCTTCAACCCCTTTTTAAGTACTGGTATATTTCATATATTTCCAAAGCTTGAAATATGTATATTATTATTATGTATTAAAAAAATTTAATATCACTAATCAATTATCATTGACCTGACCTGTTTCACATCCAGTGCAAGGATTGTTTAATGTTTAACGTAACCGTTTTTATTTTCCAATTTTCACCCAGTAGAAAGGTTTAGTATTACAGCTATTTTATTTTTGGATAGAACAAGCCCTTAGGGGTTTTATTCCCGCCAATTATATCATCTACCAATATATATATATATTTAACATTACTGTACTATTATTGTAAATGTGTCATTTATATTTATTTATTATTTATTTGGTGAATAAATTCAATTCAAAAAAATTCAAAAATTCAAAAATTCATCAGTAATCTGTAGAAAGGCTAGTCTAAAACAACACAAATTTGCCTCTAAGATTTTAAGATCGATTTTGTATATGAATAAATGGCGGCAAAACAGTTGAACACGTCAATTATCATTTTGTGAATTTATACTCGGATAATATCCTATATGTCACAATGAAAACGGAACAAAGACCTGACACGCGCATAGAATGACCCGCCAATAGTACTAAAGCGTTCACAAAAAGGAGTGTTTACCCTAATATTGTCCCTTAGAGTTAAATGATAATGGACCTGGCACGTGCCGCGCGCAAGACCGTGAATTAAAGTGGTATATGAAAGGAACGCTTGTATTTAAGTGTCTCTTTGGGGGGGAAGTGACCGTCCAAGGTGTGTGATGGCTAAAGAACGGGACAGGGTAGGCGATATAATGTAGTGTCTGCCGGGATGGTAAAGAATGATTATGTGTTAATGTGTATGGAATTTAATAGTTTAATTGATTTCAGATTAACAATGATCTCGCACGGTAACAAAAAACACATTCAAGCCGGCCTTTAGATTAAAGAGTTCCCGTGAAGCCAAGTGAGAGGGCGCATTAACAAAAGAGACTGTAGGAGACTCTATAGGGCTATTATATCGTGGTCAGTGAGGCATTAATTAAAGCTATTCTGCCCTCCATGCAGGTTTGAATTCACGTAAAATATTGGACAGCTGTTAGATATGATAATACATGTATCTCATTTGCTTTAACTCTATGGTGAATATACACAATACAGAATTGAGAATTTTCAAAGAGCTCGTAATGATTGACTGAATATGTTTTTGCAGTTCATACTGATATTTGTCCAAGAGCTAATGCCATATCTCCCGTCTCTGTGAATTTGCGATACTTTTATTGCTGACTCGTCAGTATAACTCCACATTACTTTGCTATTTTCCAGGAGAGTGATCAATGACTCTCCTTGATATGGATTATGTGAGTGTTATTGAGGGAGTGATCTTTTCCCTTAAAATGTGAGATGTGAAAAAAATTTAACACAAACACTTACAGCTGAATCCACGTCTGCTCCCATAATTACCAAATGTTCTATTATTCTCAGGTAGGATTGTTTAGGGCGAGGTCGAAGGTAATTGTCTGCTGCGCTCCGATAGATGCCGCTTTCAGCTTGATAAGGGTTCTCTCGTATTCATCCATGGTGAATGAACAGGGATGTACACGCGAACCTTTTTTTAGTTGTTGACAAGTCTGAACTTCTTTATTAACTCAAATATGTCTCTTTGTTTATGAGGCGACTATTGTTCTTCATAGATGCGGCGGGGGGGCAAGTCTGTCGAGAATTAAAGACAAAGGAGTAGGAAATAATAACGACATAATAATAGAACAGGGGTTTATCCCAATAATGTCAGTGTGTGGACAAAAACAAATTTCTCCAATTTAGCTATGAAGACAATGAAATAGCATGACTCATCGCTCTTTGTTCATGGAGAGGTGGAGGGGTGTGTGGGAAACCAGCGTGACTCATGGTTCTTTGTCTGTGGAGAGACTATTGTTCTACGTAGATGCAGGGGACCGAGTCTGTCAAGAAATATTGACAATAGATCAGGGGTTTTCCCAATGATGTCAGTGTGTGGGCAAATACAAATTTTCCCCATTTAGCTATGAAGACAATGTTGAGCCTGACTCATCGCTCTTTGTCTATGGAGAGACTTTTGTTCTACCTAAATGTGAGGGCAAGTCTGTCAAGAAATAACAAAGGAGCAGGGAGTTAACAATGATGTCAGGATATAAAAATAGAACTGACGTCATTAATACATATTAAGTAATAAAATAAGGAGCATTATATATAAGTAACAATAAACTATTTTAAGGAGCATTACTTATGAAGTAACAACACGGGGATTATTACTTAATAAGTAACAAAAAATATTATGTGAAAAAATAGGGATTAAAACATATTAAGCAATAAAAACAATATTTTGAGGCGTATTACATATAAGGAAGTTTCTCAACTCTCAAAATCTCCTAAGCCTGGGATCTCACGGTTATCCGTTGTATGGCCTTAAAAATTATTACTCTTATTGAAGTGGTTTATACTCCTAATGTTCTCAACACACGTTTCAGAGTATATCCAATCAGATCACCGTAGAGACAACATCCTCAAAGTGTCACAGCCCTCAGTGTCACATGACAGCCGAATATAGATGAACTCCATCAAGATTTACTCGACGGTTGGATATATCAAACAACACTGTTCACACTTCTCACAATCTGCACTCAAATTGTATGCGTTGCATTTCCCGAGGCCGTAGCCGATGGGTGTATTATAAATATCTGATATCCTGCCATTCGAGAGCAAACGATTCAACATGGTCACACGCTGAAAAACATATTTTCACTTGTATGGTATCTGGTCTTACAGAAAGTGGTAATCATATTTTGGGAAATCCTTCTCTGTGATAAGAAAATTTCTCTACCATGGATGTGGATATAAGACACGTCAGTGGAGTGAAAATAGAGAACCCTGCTCATTCGGATTCTAACAAGTACATTAATTATTATACACAACAAGCATGACAAGAATTATCTGTTTTCACCTGACATACGTCTGGGAAATATTGGCGGACTAGTCAAAAGTTTCATCCAGAGATGCAGTTGTTAACAGCATATACGAAACATGGTAATGTCCTCCCGAAAGCTACAGAGCAGGTCATGCACAAACCCCCGGGGGAGGCTGCTTTCCAGCAACGAACACCACCACTTAGATGCATAAAACGGGAACGTCTTGGCAGGCGCGGTACAGAAGCTACCAACAGCGAGAAAGAACGGCAAATATTTTCTCCGTGATCATGACACTGACCCACCCTCAGTCGTATGAATGTGCCGACTTTATTTGTTTAAAGTATGCAACTAAATCTAGGACAGACTCCGTGGGGACGGGGTCAAAGTTTTTAATCTAGCATCACATGATAAAGAGCCCTTCAGACTTAGTATTTTAGGGTCCGGGGAAGATTATATCCTCTGTTGCAAGGTACAGCTTCTCTGTGGAGCATGGACAATAGAATTGGCTTATAATATAGGACTGATCAATCGTCAACAATATGACATCAAGAGTAGGTCAGTAGATATGATAGAGAATTTATACCCAGATATGTTCTTACAATATTTCTATCTTTTAAATGGAGTTGACATGAAATTGAGGTTAGTCAGGAGTAAACACTCATTTGAGCTGTTGTCGCCAGCTGATTTCAAATAAAAATCGAAGAAGCGACAAGCTTCACCCTCGAGAGCATGGCAAAATACCCGGTTCAACGCGTCGAGACGAATATATTTTCTGTCCCATGAAGATATCCCTCGGAGAATTTGTTCCTCGGACTACTTCCAAAACGCGTTGGCATCCATTTGGAAAAAAATGTTTTCGAGGGCGTGTATGATAAAACTCCATTTAATACATAATTTATCTCGCACTCAAACTGGATGATCAACAGGTAGCAGCTAAGCAACATCATTCTGATTTTCCGAGAACAGCTACATCATAAGTTATCTAGGTCGCTCCACTGGACAGTTACATAAGGCTGAGTAATCATATTCCCAGAAATGACTTTGTTTCGTTGCTTTTGTTCCAGACTTAGCACATGAAAATCAATTTAGTTTAGCTAAACAATGGAACCTGCGTGAGGGCACATTCTGCAGACTGATCGCGCTTGCAACCTCATATCGGATTACGAGACATATTGATCTCAGTCCAGAAGCTCTATATTTTAAAACATGGTCAGTTTACAAAAAATCCTTTCGCGGGAATTTGGCCTCGTCATATACTATCTCGGAACACATAGTCCTTCCCCGTTGACTTTGTTTTCAAAACCGCGAGAACATGGCGAGGATGATATCTGCTGCTCGTACAGTAAGCCAGAACGTTGCTGAGTATTCGTTCATTTCATGAACAAGAAAACAACAGACTTTACGTTTAATTCTTAACGATTATAAGGACATTTTAGCAGTGTGTGCTGACAATTTTGCGTTTACTACCTTCCCCATTAGTGACTTTCAATAGAACAACTGTTAACGTGAATTTTCTACATAATATAAATAATAACGAGGCTCTTGATTGATTTGATATCATAACATTACAGCCTCACTTCACCAAAGTTTGGTGGCCTGTCCATTTCACCCCATAGATTGAGACAATATAAAGAACAATGAGTTTTGCTCAACAATGAATTTGACGATTAATTTTGTTTTTTAATTTTAGCATTTTGAACGAGTTACATAATCAAGGCTTGTTCGAAACACGTTGCATCGAACAAATACTTACACCGGATAATGAGAGCAGACACAATGAGAATGCCTTTAAAATTAAATTCAAACATATATTCTTAGAAACAGTCGTTTCCATAACGATCGCTTTCTCTCTATATCGGACGCCGGTCTGTAGATATTCCCGTGGGGATTACCTTCTCAGATAAGTTGTCGAAACCCCGTCGGCTAACACCTCTTGGTTATAGCAGAAATAGGAGAATGCTAGTTCCACGTGTACGTACGAACGCATCACATTAGCAAACATCTTCCTGCCCTTGTTTCACCCTCGCTCAATCTCTTTTCGTTTGAAGAACTGAAAGCTACCAAAATTTTTTAAGCCGCTGATGTGTAGTACTGTATAATGCTGTTTCAAACTGATTTGAAAGATATGTTTGGAGGGGAAGTTCAGTATGTAACAGCTCGTACTTTAGGATGCAATCGTGTGACTATGACACTGACGCAACATATTGCATCGACAGTCACAGTATGGGACTGAATAGAACTTGGTCCTTTCCATTATACCTTGAACAAACCAGTTATTCATTGATCGTAATCTGTATTCTTTTGGGTCACAATGCGGAGGAATTTCTATTTTGAATTGCGATAACGTGAGTCTGTATCGATCTCACAGTACTGCTAGTCTGATTTGTCGAATTCTAGGCGGGGTCTTCAAGATGTTGACTATTGTTATCCAAAAACAATCCTCGTGCTGACAGTAGTCCAGTGTGGGAGGGTCAATTTTGACCCTTCGGAGGCCTTTGAGAAGTGAAATGTACTTGGAAAATTGTGAATGTAGGGCTTGATTCTACGCAATATCTGTCTACCCAGCTCGCCACCTTTAACCCTCCACTCGAGCTGATGGCTCCGGTAATGATCCAATTTCATTAATGTTGCGACTTTTTTACTTGTGATACATGTACATTGTATTTTATTGGGTTATCTTGCTGCTGGTGTTTCTTGATGTTGCATTGGATGAGTTGGTGACCAGTTAATGACTTTCATGATACGAAAACATGACGGTTTCATCAATACCATTATCTCTGCCTTTATTCGCACAATAACGATGCCAACAAGATTATAACACGGTTACAACACATGACAATTATTCGTGTTTTGACGATATGTTCCTATTGTCCTCGTACGGATATCAACTGACAGAATCAAAGAATAAACTACCTCTAGTTTGGACTCAAAGGAGAATTATTTTTTAATTCATTCATTCTTAATGAAATCCAAGTCATAGATATTTCAAATCATTGTTGTATTAACTGAATCAGTTAATTTCAGCGTTCAACGACACATGACCTTCCCAACTTCGATATCGAAATCACTCATGGATTAACACACCTCCCGCCATATAGATATATATCCTTTCGATTTGACCACTTCTGCTAGCCGTCTTGGAATATGCACGGAAATACTAAATATTGAATTAATAACCAAGGACCTGCAATAATACAGAGCTGTTCAAAACACGAAATAAAACTTAGAAAGAATAGGAATAGGATCAAATGTATCACCTTAGACATAGATCAACGATGATGCATTATTGTGCCAACGAGAGAATGTACGATACCTTGGAAATATACAATATACAAGTGTATAGCTATTTTGGCATTTGACAGAATGAGCCAATCACAACGAAACTGCCAATCTTATCAATACAATTTATACAAGTACAAGCAAATAAATCATAATATAACATAAAATAATACGATGGCAATGTTTCCAAGCGCGAGACAGATATACACCTCTAAATACTGACAATATTTTGAACAACCACTAGTGCTGTAATATTAAATTCTAAGTTTTTTTTGGCCCTTTATCTCTGGCAAAATAATGCGCCCTAGACCTGTGGCCAATACTGTATTGCTGATGTTTTACAAACTGTATATTATAGTACTGAACCGTTGATCAATAAGTAGGCCGAACGTTTTGGGTTCCCTTATATGTGTTGTAATTCGACTAGCCAATCAGATTTGCCTGATACGAAATGGGCATTAGCAGATATGGATGAGCTACAAACTGCTGATGATAACCATTATATCATAACCATCATATCATAATGTCTGGCTAGCAAATCACGTGGTACTCTTTTTCTCCGAAACAGAAACACCCTAGGATACGCAGAGATACGGTTGGATACGAGGTAGGAAAGGAACTTCTTTCGTTTCACGGCCCCGTGTCACGTTCTGCCATCCAGCGTTTGCCTGGTCCAGGGTCACACTCGTACAGGGGTTCTGTGTTCTTGTCTCCTAGCGAGATTTTCGTTTTGACTTCCGTCTTTATCATGACTGGCTTTTCAGCAGCTGAAAAGAAAAAAGCCATATTTCCAAACAGGCTAAAACAGAAATGGTAGATTGATAAGGCGTTCATTATACGTTAAATTCTTCTGTGGGACTCAACTTCTATGACCACGGTTTCAGAATTAGGGCATAGTTGGTTACGTTCGGGATCAACCTCCGAACGTTATATCAGATGAGATATATACCAGCCATAAAGCTATAGAAGCATCTGATTGCCGAAGCTCAGTACTGGAATTAGGCATTACAAATATCCGGGTAAAAATTACTATAGGCAAAATCGGATCAGCTTCACCAGATGATTGACTTATGACATGTACGCGAATGTACGAGACAATCGCTCTGTATACATGTATATGGTAAAATGATTGAACTTCACAAAACCTTCACCGCATGGCGAAAGAAGATGAGGATTTATACCACACCAAACGTTGCGAGATGAGTGTCATTCCGAATTTTGCTTTGGGCGACACAGCGGGAACGAGTTTCCAACCTATTCCTTTATAATATACGATATAGATATACACATTTCATGGTGTATAAAACATGTTTTATTTCTTTATTTTACTAGAATATTTTAATAATAAACCATCAGTTTAAGAGTGCTTTAGATTTATTTCGTTGTAATATTGGTAAATTTATACCATCCGAAACGACGAATATGCTAGGCAATCGCAAAGAAACATGGGCCAGAGTAAAACGCATGTGATATATACAATTTAATGATAATATTTTCACCTATACTGCCGATTGTTAATAACGACAATTTGATCATATCAATAGGAGATTTCTGCCCAGGGGATTCGACATGTGGAAAATGATCTAATATTTGATGGTCTTATAATACCGACACCAGCTTTTCCGAACACGAACGAAGTCACTGAAAAAATATACACCCACCAAAAATCAAGCTATTCCCGTCAGTGTTCTGTGTTGTCCTCGTGAGGACACTGTGTGCCAACAGAGGGCTGTGTGAATCAGGATCGTGCACATTGAACATGGAAGGTACGTCAACCTTCGTAATTTCCGACAAAAGTTTGTTGTCCGAAAACCAGGTCAGTAACGAATTCACCCTCTTCTCTTCTATTTGCATAGCCCGTTTCAAACAGCAAACTGCCTAGTGTCAAAATATGTCACTATGCCAAATTCCAGCTTTCTAGTTTTTGGTGGGGCGTAATCGTGTGGGTCAACTCGATACAGGACTACGACAAATGCTAAAAACGAACTTGGAGTGTCACAGGTTAATTACGTCGTGTTGGGTAGATGTCAGTCTACCCGTCCACAACATTATAGAACGATTTGTTTTCGTTGGTTTCACACCGGAATACATGACTTGCCAGTCGTCTGAAATTGGTCCTTTTTCAAGAGCAAGATTTGGATACAGCAATGCCTTCAACATGGACAGCACAATACATACATGGTTAACACATCTCCCTTTATCCTTCGATAGAGGTATATATTGTCTGCTGATCTTTAACGGGAATCCGGAAATAAACTTTTTATGTGTGTCTTCATGTTGCAGCTATCGTCCCGCTTAACTCATTTTGGATGTATAGGACACCTGCCCTCTTTGTTCCCCAGTCACGCAGCTGTTCTTTGTTCGCATACACTCGGAGCGTATTCAAAATTCGCACCAACGTCAATTAAACGCAACATTAAAAGAGTGGTGGAATACGATGCTGGCGTACTGACAAGTAGTCATATGACCCCACAGACATATAAAGCTACTGTATCTAAAAGTATCACACGATCACCTGTGATCATTCGTATTCCATTCACGCTTTTATTGTAATTGTTCATGCGGACATCTTCAACGACATGACTATTGAGACCATCGAGCTAAGAAAGCAGGGAACTAAACCCCTCAAATAGTACACCCATGCTTGGCTACTAATAAATTTTTTAAGGAATTATCGGGCGCACGTCACACTTAAGGTTGCAGAGACGATATCATTTCACTGCAATCGTCACCTCAATACAGACTTAAATATACGAGTTGTACCATCCTCGACTAATCTTTCTTCAACCTATGTTTGACGAAGAGATGTCCATATGGTGTGGAGATGGCGTTTTCATAAAGCAGTCGATTCGTCTAGGGCAAATACGATGACCGAATAACGAAATCTGCTACTGGCACATGAATTCTTGGATAGGACAACATACTGGCAATTCAATCCGATATCTCTGGAAACCTCGCACAGGTCGAATAATTTATGTACTACATAAACAACAGAAACGTCATCACGATGAGGCGACTGATAATTAACCCTACCTGGCCTGGGGGGCGGCATTATGACCCCCTACCAAACTTTCTGCGCTATATCCGGGACGACAAAAAATAGAGAGCTGAAACTCCGTGACTTTATAGTTTGTCATATTGGGGTCATTTTGAGCCTATTAGCATGACCCCTCACGCAGAGAATCATGGGTAAATCCAAGATGGCGGCCACATCGGGTAGCAGAAAAGTGATATTTTTGTCATATTTCTCCAAAATTTCTGCTTTTCCGCGATGAAAAGTGGGCAAATGCTATTTTATTTCACATCACATTAATATTTACTAATTTATCTATTAATTGATGTATTTTGTAGACTTCATATACATGTATGGCCCATAGGGGACATTCAAGAATTCAAGGACATTTTTTATAATTTAGTTTTTTTTACATTTTTTTATTACATTTTCTGCATTTTTTGGGGATGTTCTTGATTTTCGCCTATTTTCTACAAACAGATTTTAGTTTATCACGTTTTCTTTACACTTTTATCATTTCTAGTAACCTCATCATAAATGACTTTATCATTTTTTTTCACCGAAAACCAGACAAAACTCTTGGAAACTTTTACACAGTTTAAACCACAGATAAACCTTTAAACCATCGAGTAAACCTTTAAGCCGCCGAGTAACCTTTACATAGCGGTTGCTAGCTTTACTTCGCGGTTTAAAGGTTTCCGCCGTTACTAAGAATGCGAGAAATCTGAAGAACTTCTTTGTTAACCTTATCTGGCCTGGGATGTTTAGGACCTGTCCAGATTTCGCCTCCCCCCCCCCCCTCCCCCCGTCTTATTATTTTTCTTATCCCTTGAGGTAAAGGGACTGAGTTTTACCACACTATACCTTTCCGTCAACCTGTACAACAAAATGTTTAAAAAATCCAAGATGGCCGCTCTGATGACGTCACAGTGATGTCATTTTCAAAAATATCTTCTTTGGTCGATTCTTTTTATCAAATTTTGCAAAATTTTTATTCAAGTTATTTTTCCCCAAAAATGCATGATAAATTACCCTTAAATTTACCCGTGATACTCTGCTTATGCAAATAGGCTCCAAATGACCCCAAGATGATAAACTACCAATTCACAGAGTGTCATCTCTCAATTTTTTTAAGGTTCCGAAAGTCATGAAGAACATCGACAAAGCGCAGGCGCGGCAAAAGAAAGAATACATCAGGAGGAAAGGAATGGAAGTTAGTATGTTAATGTGTTTAAGGAAAACTGATTCAACTGAATGGTCAGAAACACCGCAAATTACATGTTAAGGGTTAAAACACTTTTAATCCGATATAGACTATGAACAGTTTGAGGTTTTACCTACATTTCCAAACACATCACTCAAAATAATCACCTTTTAAAAGCTTTCACCAACGCATGTTTGTAACCTAAATACGTTTAAACTGAAACAAGATCGATTCTTCTTTTTCTGTTAAGCTAGTGTTCAGATCCTAAATGTTTAATTTGCAGACAACAGATAATGATGCCAAAGATACACCTGGCCGAATCCTTCATTCACATAATGATTTATGTGAAGTTCTAATTATAGAGTGTAATCAATATTGCTGAAGAGCTGAGCTGCATTGTTGCACAGAATTATTTCATTTCTACAACTCGTGTTGCCATGATTACATGTTAACCATGGACCATATATGCAAAATTTCGCTGCTATTTCAGACTTTTTACATAGGGGACAAGGTCTTGCTTTGTAATCTCAAGCGCCTGGACCGGAAATGGAGAAAGTCTGAGGAGCGTTGTCGGGGCCCTTATGTCATATCCGACAATGGCCGTGGAAATCTACCTTTCGTGTGACGTCTGTGGAAGGAAAACAGCTGAAAGTTGCAGTAAACGCAAAGAATCTGAAGCGTTTTATGCAACCGTAAGTATGCGCAGCCATATCAGGTCTGGTGTATTACTTGTCAAGCAAATTTGACCCCGTCTTTGGAAGACCCACGGAATATGCCGTTAAAAGAATACAAGTAGTGGCCTAGTTACCCCACTGACTGGCAGCTTCCACATCTTTATAGAACAATTACATATCGCGACTTGCATTCCTGAAGAACGTGTTATTTCTCGTGTTGACTTGTTTTCACGTATGCTCGCCAATATATTGTATTCTTGATTGTAGTGAACAAGCTCCCACCGGGCAAGCAAAAAGGCGCACGAGGAAAAGCCATTAGGTGTGATGCAGTCTTACCTGATTATTTCTTAGCATAAATTTCAAGATTTGCTGTTGAAATTATCTTCTTTTTTTTCATTTTATTTTCGTCCTCACTCACCTCCTGAGTAGAAGGGAGAGACAGAGAGAATGGGACTTAGGGCGTTATTGAGCTTCTTACAACCGGTGACGTCAACAAGTCGCTTTCGGCTGACCTTTGTGAGGTCACTCCCGGTTCCGGTCACGTGATCGGAAGTGACCATGCGGGCAATAGCGGACATCATGAGCAGGGTTAAAGGTCACTTTATGTCACATGACCGGAACCGGAAGTGACTTCACAACGGTCAGACGGAAATGATCTGTTGGCGCTACCTGTCGGAAGTAGGTCAATAACGCCTGAAATCCCCTTTCTATACTACTCTCCGGTATACATGTTCACGTGTAAACGGGATGGAAAATCGGACGTAGTAATCGAGGCGGACACTGGACTCCAGGTTAGGACTTTCGTCTCCTGGAAGCCATTGTCCCAGGACATCCAATTCCAGACCTGAATGCCCGACGGACAATTAAATTCAGATCTTAGTGTCCCAAGACACTTACGTCTTGACGCGGGTGTCCCCCGGACACTGGATGCATCGGGCCACCGTTTCCGTCACACCGGTACCCTCCGTTCTTCATCATCTGATACTCAACACCAAATTTTCCCGTATTATTCATCCATAAATATTTTCACATTTTTTTTATTCTTGGTCAAATTGTCAGTCTAAAATTTGTCACGTTTACGTATACTTACCGGGTTCATGCGAAGGCTTCTCGTCGTATTCGGAAAAAGTCTGAACCGGAAGACGTTTGTACTCCAGTTTTTCTGATCATGCCTTCTCGTCCGAACAACCAGTATGTATACAGGTTACCCTTCAACGCCATGCTCAGTGCCTGATCACACTGTAAAGAAAACAGTACTTAATTTCATTTCTTCCTCATCAAAACAGTCACTTACCATTGTACGGAAGCATAGATAGGACATGGGTGAAAATTATTTTTCCGTCCACGAAACTATCTCCGACCCGGAGAAACTTATCTGCGATCCCGAGATACATCTCCGACCCGCAGAAATTTATCTCCGACCCCGAGATACATCTCCGACCCAGAGAAAATTATCTCCGACCCGGAGATACATCTCCGGCCCAGAGATAATTGACCAATGGTGTTGCAGCAATCGTTACCGCGGCTCGACTCTCATTGGTCAATTATCTCCGGGTCGGAGATGTATCTCGGGGTCGGAGATGTATCTCTGGGTCGGAGATGTATCTCCGGGTCGGAAATAATTTCGTAGACAGAAACATAATTTTCACCCATGTCCTATCTATGCTTCCGTACCAGTGTCATATAGTCAATATCATCGCGAATACCATGGTCTGCCTTTACACCGGCCATGGTCAACCAGCCAAGAGCAAATACTAATGGCGAAGAAACGGTGTGATGGCTAAGAGTGTCCTGGGGATTAGTGTCCCTTTTCAAATCCTTTTCTATTGCAACTGAGGACGGACACTTATCTCCAATGTGGAGAAAAATGTCCTAGCTGAGTTAAAAGATAGGACCCGGATACTAGTAGCCACCGGGCATTCTCAGTCTCCACACCGGTACCAGAAACATTAGATATTCACGAGAGGAATTGAAATTTAATTGAACCGCCATATATGCAGTGACTTTGACACACACTTCTGATTGGCTTAGATGCAGAGTGACGCGCAGGGGCAGTCGTGCGTCAGCGACGGACCCCTGTGACCTCTGCTTTAAACAAAGCAAAGTGAATGACATGACTGGCTGAAAGAGTAATCAAGGGATTAACACGTTCGGCGAATTCGTTTACCAAGTCTCCCGAAGGTAGACACGAAAGGGGGAGGAAGGGCCTGGTTTGTAGTCAACAGACTACGGTGCAGTCCATGACGAAGTATTTTTGAAAGATAAGTACAACCGGTTTTCATTGATACATTTAGAGCTGAACCCATATGCATATTAACCTGCAATCTGATCAGAAACAGATCTAGAAATAGCTATGATACTAGATCTGATTCTTCTCATATCACGAGGTCACTCGATGACCTCCTGGGTGCTGAGATTAAGATAGACTGGTTATCTCCCCTTTTTTCCAGTAACTCAGTTTAAATTCGATGACGGATAGTTACCAGACACTAATGTCAGGCATGTGATAACCTAGATTGGGCTTCCCCGTAGCATTGGTCTATTTCCGACCAACGTCGACACACGCCTAATGGAACAGACGGTTACGTTGATTGGCCAGTTACGACGCAGTTCTCGACCGCTATATTTTCCCGTCAATGGTCACTAAACAGCATTAAGATGGGAAATATTTCAAATCTTGCAGCGTACCGGTAGATGTTTTTCATCAGATTGGCTATAATCTCATGGACGTAGACCACCCATAGTCTTAACCTGGAAGGAAAACTACCCATTGGTACCTGTGTCAAACGAAATACTGTCTGGTAGGATAAAATATCCAGCTTCTATATAATAGCCTTGCCGGGACATTATTTTTCTGAGTCGCGACATAGGTAGGACACTATTTTCATGAGTCGCATAATAGGCAGGACATTATTTTTCTGGATCGCAACATGGGCAGGACTTTATTTTCCTGAGTCGCATCATAGGCAGGATTTTTCCAAATAAAAATTTCTATTTTTGTGTGAAACCAACTTCTTTAAATTTGGTGTTATGTCTGCATGGATTATCCGGTTAATAGTGTGATTTGAATGATATATTTCCATTATTCATAGACATCTATTCCATAGTAACGATCGGGCGTGACGTACATCAGATCGGAAATTCAGTAAGCAGCCTTCGTCCACAAGGAATTTCCGCGTCAATGATTGAAACACCTAATTCATAAAACAATGTAAGCATAAAACTCCAAGCAGGCACAACTTAAAATATAATCACAAGCTAATTTCCTGCAAGAAAGAAGCGGTCATCAGTTTTTCAATGATGCCAGCAAGACATCGTGATGTTCAAATTTTCCGTAAATCCGTGCCACTGACTGTGGCTGTTCATTTGAACATCATGAAGACCTTGTAATACACGAAGTCGGGTCGAGGGAGAGTGGTTTAGTGCGCACGACTTTCTATCATCAGTTCAACGCCCTTCCGCATTAGATATAGGCTAGCATGCAACTTACCGCAATCACACCGTCCTTGCGAATTTCCATCTGGAAACCACCAAGTTCCTGGAGCGTGTCGTAAGTCGCCTGGCTGATATGAATCCGTCCAGCTGTGGAGTGAAGGTAACAAATTCTGAGAAAAACTAACTGATAACTGATTACCATCATGAGTATGGACCACCTATAATCTGAGCCAAGGAAGAACAAGGTTGATTGGTGTATAAAGAAAGACTATCCGACAAGAAAAAATCTCCGGCTGTTCCGTATCACATTTCCTAACTTCATATGATATACAAATATATTCGGTCAGGCTTGTCATAGCCTAGATTCTCTTTACCTGCACCCAGATATCATTTGTAGATGCATAGTGTTATCTTGAATTTCTATACTCACTGGCGCCAAGAGATTCCATTCGGCTGGCAATGGTCACCGTTTCTCCAAACAAACAGTAGCGAGGCATCTTGTATCCGACCACACCAGCAACTACTGGGCCTGTGGGGGCGAATAAAATTGACATTCAATGACATGACATTCGCAGAGACAGGGGTGGAGTAGGCTCTTCATTTTTCCACAATTGTGATGACAATCGCAAAGACAGGGTGGACTAGGCTCTACATTCTCCACAATTGACATATCAGTCGCAAAGACAGGGTGGAGTAGGCTCTACATTCTCCACAATTGACGTATCACTCGCAAAGATAGGGTGGGGCAGGCTCTACATTCTCCACAATTGACATATCAGTCGCAAGACAGGGGTGGAGTAGGCCCTACATTATCCAAAATTGACATGACAATCCCATAGATAGGGGTGGCGTAGGATCTACATTCTCCACAATTGACCTGACAGTCACAAACACAAGGGTGGAGTAGGCCCTACATTCCCCACAATTTCAGTAATCTCCTTCCTACTAAACTGGCCAATTGGGGCATGGATAATAGCTTCATAACCTGAATATCTGCGATGCTTTCCACTTGCGGTATTGTGAAAAGACAACACTCAAATATAGAATAGCCTAAATACTGGCACAGGCCCTCAAAACAAGAGTTTGTGGAGGGAGGTGTGGGCGGTGGTATTAGGGTGAAGTGTCGAAATATGGGGTCTATGTACATAACCCCATGCTTTATATAAAAATACAGCAGTAGGGGGTGGGATATGCATAGAGACCCCATATTTCGACACTTCACCCCAATACCACCGCACACACACCCCAAAACTCTTGTTCTGAGGGCTTGTGATACTGGGTATTTCAATTCCGGAATGCGGAACCTGAAAGCCACCTTATTGTGTACATTGAAGTTGTAATTCAAGATCATGTATTGGGGTGACAAGGTTACCATATATTAACTTATGAGAACAGTGATATTCAAATACAGTAAATAACAATTCAGGTAATCGAACGATGATTCATGATGGACGGAAATAGCCAGGATGCTTTTCTGCACACAGCTAAAAATACAAGCGGCGAGTTTCGTCCGTACTGGATAAGGCAAATACCCTTCGGTTCTCAAGAAACAACGTTTAATATATAGACCTGTGTGAAGTCCGATGCGAAGTTTAAAGGACGTCCCCGGTAGATGTGGAATCTCCACGGTAACGATGTTCTCCAGGAGGTCCAGCGCCATGGTGGAGATCTCCGCAGCGTGACGTTTACCATTCCTCTGTGGCAAACCTGCGATAAGAATGAGAATTTAGAAGAAATGAGTGAGTGAGTAAGATTTAACGTCGTTTTTAACATTGTTTCAGTCATATCACGACGGTGCCAGAACACGAGAGTGTCCACAGTTTCTATTATCCTGGCCACTGATCAGCCCAGCCAGTGAAGGCCACCCATCCAAGTATTGACCGAGCTCAACGTTGCTTAACTTCGGTGATCTGACGAGCGCTACACGCCGTACCAAACATTTATGTTGTGCTATATAGTAAACCTAGTATATTTCTCCATGCATGAAGAATTCCACAATTCAGCGTGTTATTTACCTATGGTACTACTAGTGATAAGCCGCTGACAATATCACACTTTCCAACAACAAAATCGTGCAGGCTCATTACTCCAAGAATTCAGCGGTGTTTCATCTACGGTTAGCTTATGTTTATGCATTAAGAAAAGCTTGAGGATATCACAATAGCGTCCTTCAATTACGTGATGTCTGCGCATAGACGACATTCATCAAATTGTCCATTTGTTGGATGATTTACTCGCTATGAATCTCTTTGCTGTTATATGTGAGCAGGAGCTTGAGGTTTTCTTGATATACGTGGAGATACTGACTTTGTTACAGCACACGAACTCCATTTTCACGTTTTACCATTATCGAACTGTAAACGGGATACTCTCAACTTCGCAGTTTGGCTGAAACAATTGCCTCGAAAATATTCATAAAAAAATATATATATTCATCATAACTTCTGCCAAAGTATGGTTCCTCTTAGAGAACAGCGGCAGTTAGCAGGACGAAAATCATGTAGCAATTTGTGAACAATAGGAAGTAAACCACTGATTTTATCACGTGATAGACATACCTGATGCAACCATATATGCGTCACCGATGGTTTCTACTTTGTAGACGTCGTACTGCTCGATACGGTCGTCGAACAGTGTGTACAAACTGTTGAGCATTGTAACCACCTGGACTGGAGAACACTGCGCTGACAGGGCGGTAAAGCCCACAATATCCGAGAAAAATATGGTCGCCTCGCCGAATGACTCTGCATTCACTTCTTCGTTCCTCTTCAGTTGTTTTGCAACCGTCTTCGGCAACATCTGATACAATAGAGTGTCGGTACGCTTCTTCTCTCTCTTGAGAGCTCTTGTACTGGAACACAGAGAGAGGAGGAAGAAGTGCTAACTTCTATCAATCCAAGATGGCCACATGATAACTTTTTCACAGAGGCATTTTTGGACGATTTTTCGTCCATATTTTTCGAATTTGTTTTTCGCAAAAAATTGCATAATACATTAGTAAAATATAATCTGATGTGAAATAAAATAACTTTTGCCCACTTTTCCTCGCCAAAAAGCAGGAATTTTTAAGAAAAATGATGAAAACACCACATTTCTGGTACCGTACCCCACATAGTTGCAATTTTACCCATGATCCTCTGCTCGGGGGGTATGCAAACATGCAAACAGGCTGAGAATGACCCCACTATGATAAAATACAAAGCATGGAGTTTTAGCTCTCACCTAGCATCTCGTTCCTGAGATAGGATAGAAAGTTTGGTAGCCTCGTAGGGTTGATGAGTCACAAAAACAATCATAATAAGAACCCATATACATTTATTTACTTACCGGTCAGCCAGGGATATGGAATAACTCTGCATTTCGGCAGTGAGAGAGTAGACCCCATGGAAGATGACAGGACACATCAGAAGCACACCTGCAAACACCACTGCTATGATGATCACTCGAGTCAAGTCCTCTCGGTCACGCTCTTCCAGGCGCAATATTATTCTAGCGATTAAAGCCTTCTGTGTGTCGAGTAAGACATCTTGGTAGAGGGATATCGTGTCAAACCAGTGCTCCGCCATTATTATTGAGCCGGTGCGATTAGACCCGTCCTCGAGACGTAGCTCTCGTCTCATTGCTGTGAGTTCTACAAGGAGGGCCGGCTTGTTTTCTACAAGTTTGTCGTAGATTTCGGCTGCGATAACAGAGAACCGTCTCGCTGACAAGAAAGATGCATTCGCTACATCTTGGCTCTCGGCGAACCAGAGGTAGTCATCCAAGGAGGGATTACCTCCCCTGGCGTAAAAGATGGCACCAAAAGCTCGCTCGAGTCCCAACGATTCTTTAGCGTCGGTGATCTCCAGGAATGCGACCAAACTCCGCCAAACTGTTCCCGATCTGGCTTCAGTTATAGAATCATAAAGCCAACGGACGAGGATGACGATGTCCTCGGTGTAGAAACTTATTTCGTCAGTTACAGTGATGTTCAGAGTGTCCAGCCTATATCGATGCTGGTTGAGATATACCTGAAATTTTTCCTTCTTCTGAAAGTGACTGATTGGATTTGAAATGGATACCGGCCACTGATCTAACTCTTCTATTATCATATCAGTTTTTGCATACGCTCGTAGTAGACTCTTCTTGGTCTCGGGACCAATCATGCTTAGGTAGAGAGCACTCTGGTCCCGCTCTCTCTGCAGATTATGAATGAGTGTGCCGAGCTGAGTACTGAACGTCAGTACGTCTCGGATTTTAGAGGCTTGCATATATCCTTCTAGAGTTGTACCAAACGTGTTTGCCGTCATGGCAATCAATATAAGTAGTGGCACGGACACCACAGAAAATATCCGGCAAATTTGCTGCCGTTTTCCCTTAGCTGTGATAGGATTTCCTGCAATTGGAACGAACGATTGTTTGAAAACATAAATATTATCTTTGAAACAGATCACCCCTAGATACAGACTGTTTTCATAAAAATCTAGAGGGTGTGGTATCAGAATGAAACACGATTGAAAGCTGTTGATCTCCTTTGCATGGTGAATACATCAAAATTGCAATGTGATAACCTTATTATAACAAGATTATGGGTTCGGTCAGTTCCTATCACGGCGATCCTGCCGATGTTGACTTGATGCTTGGATTTGCAAGCAATGGCTTGAGTTAGTTTCGTGGTCATTTTTATCTCGTTATTGGGTGCATGGACGTAGGTGCCAATGGTTTGAGGAGAAAACGAACCTTCCGTCTTCAGTTTCATGACACCAGATTATAATCCTTATTTTATCACATTAATGCGATTTTCCGCGAACCCTTCCATCCGAAGGACGGTTCATTACTGACAGATAGCCATTGTCGGGGTTAGAGATTGGTCTTTCATTTAACGAGGAGAAATTCACGACGACGGGGCTACTCGGCCTCATCCCAGTATTTAAAAAAAACTATTCGATCTCTAATCAGGTTAGGGCGATCGCACTCTCTCAAATGGGGGTAAAATGGGTCGTTTTTGCTTAATAACTTTTGATTTCTAATTAGCCAACGCTTCAAAACTTCAGGCGCATTAATTTATCTATTGTTCCATGTCCTAAAACTAATTTGCCATTTGAAGAACCAGTCAATGTTGTTGAAACATGACAGATGTTTGTCCTATTATTATGCAAATTAGATAGATGACAATTTATTTTTTACTACCATTCAATGTGGATATTTATATCGGTCTACGTCTGAAGACGATTATGCTGAATGCATTATGAGAACTGATTTATTGCGCAAAAACGACCCTTTTTACCTCCATTTTAGAGAGTAGGATTGCCGTAACCTGATAACACATAGCATACCTGGCATTAAATAGATTATTTCCCTTCATTGTCAGCCCAAGATCAGTTTCTTTCTTAGATGATGATTCACGATCATATCACTTTATTCGATGATTCACGATCATATCACTTTAAATTACTTAGTGGGTTTAACTAACGCACCCAATAGTATACATAGCTTACGTACAGTTCTGTATGCGTTACCTCTGAGAGCTTTAAATCAAATAGCCAGAGATATACAGCAATCTGCGTCTTCAGGAAATATAATACCATCCAAAATCAGTAAAGTAGGTCAAGATATAGCGTATTTTCGGTTGTATCGTCCAGTGAACATAATCGAAACATCTCAAGATCGGCTTTTCTTGAAACTCAACTACTTAGATAAAGGACTGGACATCATTAATTTTCCTCGAATCCTGAATGATCCAGAGGCACGCAACGCTGTACCAAACTATTTCAAGTTCACAGAACCTCCTTGCATTTCATATAAGTATACTAAATCTATAGCCACCAAAATATTCAATTACTCCAATGCTGTCAAGGAGTTTGACTGGAACTTATACACGTCAGGGGGCTATAGTTGTGATTGTGAATTGTCGAACTTTATCTATACACCATGCAAACATATTGTGACTGGTGACCTTGATGTGGTGAGTGATATGGATCTGAAATTACTCCTGATGAAAGAACCTAAATATAGAGAGCCCAGAAGAATAAATCTGAAGGCGGACCAGAAGATAGTCCTGACTGCATTAGAACAGTACGTTATTGATTGGTCTAAGCGAGAAAAAGTTGAACTTACAGTACTCGCTGATTGGCTGGACCTCACCAAGAGCAAGGTCGTTGAAACAATCCGCCATATTGACAGAAGTACTCTTCCCCAAGCAAAACAAGTACTGAGAAATCTCAATTCGCAAGAAGTTCTAGCAAATCTCCCGAGTAAATTCGTCATAGTCCCAGCAGACAAAGCTTCGAATAATATAATATTCATATGTAAATATTACTATTACCAGGTGCTGGTTAAAGAATTGAGTGTAGACATATCTTCATCAAATACGTCTACTTACTCCCAAACTGCATTTACTCTGGAAGATTTATTTAACAATCACAAAAAGCTTCTCAGGGAAAGAGGTATTTGTCTTCCAACCAATCATAACGACATACCAAAAATATACTGGACTCCCAAAATGCATAAATCACCATACAAATCTAGATTCATAGCTGGTTCTAGAAGCTGCACCACCAAGCTTCTTTCAACCCTATTGACGAGGGCCCTTCAGGAGGTAAAAGCATTTGGGGAAAGGTATTGCGCCACTATTTTCAAGAACTCTGGCGTTGAATGTATGTGGATATTGAAAAACTCAAAATGTCTTACGGAAGAACTTGATGCTAAAGGTCACATACTGTACAGACATGTATCCACATGGGATTTCTCGACTCTCTATACTACAATCCCTCATCAGGACCTTATTGACCGTATAAGTTCATTAATAGTATCTGTGTTCAAGAAAACTGATCGTAGATATATTAATGTCGGAAGCCATAAAGCATTCTTTAGCTCGACTACATACAAGAGATATCATTCATGGGATGTTTCTTTTGTTTATAGAGTTGCTTGAATTTCTCATTAAAAATATCTATGTGAAATTTGGCAACACAATATATCAGCAGCATATAGGTATTCCAATGGGTACTAATTGTGCACCCCTGTTGGCTGACCTGTATTTGTTCTCTTATGAATATGACTATATGCTGGCGCTTTCAAAAACCGATCCACTCAAAGCCCGTTCCTTCTCATTCACCAAACGCTATATAGACGATCTTCTCGCTGTGATAATCGCTATATAAATGACGCAGTGAAGGATATATATCCACCTTCACTGGATTTGAAGGAAACTACAGACAGCCCTACAGGCACATTATATTTAGATCTATATCTCTATAAAAATGAAACGGGCATTCTCTCGCGTCGACTTTATGACAAAAGAGATGATTACAATTTCGATATCGTAAACTATCCCTTTCTGGACAGTAATATTCCAGTGGGACCTGCATATGGCGTATACATATCTCGCTTAGTAGCATTTGCTAGATCCTGTGTTAAATGTGACGATTTTAATCAACGTCACAAACATTGTTGCAGAAACTTATAAAACAGGGCTATTCCACCAAGCGCCTCCACTCAAAGTTTCTCAAATTTGGCGATACATATCGCATGCTGATAGCAAATACGAACGTAGCGTGCAAGATCTATGGCGCTACGTTTCGTAACTTGTGTCTAATTCCGCTTAACCCGGGGCTAGGGGCCGTATGAACCCATGTACTTTAAGATCCTCATGGTACTCATATGAACAGTCACAATCAAAGCGTGGCTGAGAGACATCATTCTTTAGATGACGACTTTACAACGAATTATGGATTAAGAATACTGATCAGCGATACGGATTTGATATTTTTGGAACATCATGATGTCTTGCCGGCATCATTGAAAACTGTTGACCGCTTCTCTCTTGCAGGAAACAAGCCTATGCTTATGTATACTATGATTGTCTTTTTGAATTTGGTGCCAATACTGTTATATGGAATATGGAATAGGTCTTTGGATTATGGACGCGGATATTCTCTAATGGACGACGGCTGGAATATGAATGACGGACTAGACGCTTGTAAT